>CAVMJV010000098.1:600000-841984 GCA_963681835.1 Meloidogyne enterolobii
GTATTTTTGTGTTTATCCTTATAAATGTAAATTTTATATTTTTTAAAATAATTTATTCCTCTCTAATTCAATAAAAATTATTCCAAAAAAAATAGCGAAATAAAATAAAAATAAACACACAAAAATAAGCAACCAAAATAAAATCAAAACAAAAATAAAACGACCAAAAATTATTTATTTTCAAATAATATCCTCAGTTGGAGCATCCAAATCCCTATAAGAAGGCGGAGCCCTCGGGTCAACTCTAGAACGTCCACCCCCAAACCCACCGCTTCCAGCACCACTCACTTCGTTAACTGGTTCATAAGAAAAGCGTTGACGTGTTGAACCTCCTGAATTAATCCCACCACCAAAAGAACGTTGACCCTGTCCTCCTCCATTATATCTTTTTATTGAAAAAAAGTAAAAATATAATTTTAAAATAACTTTACCTATTATTCCCTCCACCACTACTATTAAAACGGTCCAATGGTTGCCATGTACTACGAGGCACTTTAAAAGTTTGTTTTATTTAAGTCAAGTTTAAAAGGATTACCAGGCCTTTCCGAATCTCTCCCTCCACCTGCCCCCTCTTCCAATGTTGAATTTTGAGTGTTTCGATTTGGCGGCGGTGAGGCAGAAGAACGACGAATTTCACGCTCAACTGCAGATGCAGTATTAGTAATTTTGACGAAAATTTGATTATGTGGACGATTTGGATCGCATAAATAATTATTAAAATAGAGAGCCTTAAAATTTTTAAATTGAAAAATTCAAAAAAAATATTCTCTACTTCATGTCTAGCAGCATCAATTTCTTCTTGATGTTTAGAATGCAAATGTTTATGAACAAATTCAACAGCTCTGAAACGCTTTCCAGAAAGAGGGCAGAGATACTTGCCTGGAGCTTGTTCAACAGTGTTCTTGTCAAGAAAATCCTGAACCGCTCTTAAAAATTTATAATTAAAAATTATATTAAATTAGTTGTTTGTTACTTTTCAGCATCTTTCTTTCCAAGCTTTTGCAATTCTTCCTCAGGTAATAAAGCTCTCTTAAAAAGTCCTTGATCAAGGAGAGCATTAAAGGTAGCAATATGTCCACTAATAACCGTTTTTGGCAATTGAGGAACTCGAGTAGTGGTAGTTGTCGTTGTAATATTGTCCAGAGGACGTCCACGAACATGAATTAAAGCAAGACTTAAATATTCATTCAAATATTTTAAAAATAAAATAACCGGTGTGGCATTTCATCTTCATTTGAATACTCGATAGTAGCATAAAAATCAATTGAATGCACAATTCGCAAATAAAGAAGTAAACGATCGAGCACCTAAAAATGATCAAACTGAATTTCTGGTTAAAAATCCCTTCCATAAGATTAAAAAAACAAATAAATAATACCTTAATCATTTTATTATCCTTTTCCATTTCCTCCATCAATTCAGTACCATGAACTTGAGCAACATTCTCAACAAGTGCATCCTCTTCAGCACTAGTTACATCAACGAGATAATCGGAAATTCCACTCAAGAGAGGATTCCTACTTTTCAAAACAGCTCCTTCAAGATCAGAAAGAAGTGCTAAAAACATATGCTAATTGTAAAAATGTAACAACGTAAAAAAACCTTCATCAGCGGATTGTGATTCATTTTGTAATTGTTCTTCCCCTTCTTCACAAGACTCATTTTCTTCTCGGTAAAGGCATTCCTTAAGATCGTAAAGCACAATGAGTTTGGCCGCTTGGCTAAAAATCATTAAAAATAATAAATTTAAAAGTGAAAAAAAGATAGGTAAATTTAAATAAAACGTAATTCTTAACAAAAGTTAAACAAATACCGAATATCATTTTGGACAATATTACGTTGAGAAGATAATCCACTCGTGGCACCAATGCTTCGAACCCGACGACGAAACTCACGATTAACAGAAGCATTTAATGAGACACCATTAAACTAAAATACATATATGTACAAGTCAGACAATATACAACCATTTACTTTGGTATTACGCAATGCCCAAAAAATTTCCTTAATGTTCACATCTTCTCGGTAGGTAACTAAAGCGGTTCGAATTGGTTGCGATTTTCCACTTCTTCTATCAATAACAACAGGCATTGGATCAGAAAGTGATAAACGCAAAAATCCAGGATGTTGCTTACAAAGCTGAAAATAAAAAATGTGTTTGAAAATGCAAGAAATCAATTTTTTATATTAGCTAAATCTTTTCAGATAAAAATCTCAAAGAAAATTATAATATACATTTTCGATCTCTGCCAATGGTACAGTAGCAGGAACAGTACGGAAATGAATACTACACGTCTTATGAGGTAACGGTGCTTGTTTGGTTGGTTGAATTAATGGATTAAGCTCCATAGGTTTTTCGCCTTCTTCGCCCTCGTCCGCTTCTTCGCCTTTATTTGCATCCTCATAGGTATCTAACACTAAAAAAATTTAAGAATAAAATTTAAGAATATTTTTATTATCATTAAAACGGGTGTAAATAGGGAATGGGAAAAGGGATATAATGGGTTGCGTGCTAAACTTTCACCGTTATGCACGTAAGTTCTTTAGCACTATATTTTTATAGTTGAAACCGAAAATTGTGAGAATATATGAAGGCCAAGAATTTGGAAGAATGAAATCCCTGGATATCTCTCTGGTCTATTATCTAAACCTGTATCCATAACATCTCTGACCAAACGTTTAGTTGGCGAAGAACCTTCATCACTAACAATAGTATCTGCCAAATTATCATCCGTTTGAGTTTGTTTTTGTTGTGTAACATGTTTAGAAGAAAGCAAATCCAAAACAGACTCATCGCTAATAGGTTCAGCAGCAGCAGCTTCAATGTCAGCATCAGTGCCGTCCTCCAATTTGATAACAACTTAACTTATAGGAAAATCATCAGAATAAATTCAATAATACAGTCATCGACATAAAGATAGGGGCAAGGGTGACTGAAGTAAAACTTAACCATTTTCTCAATAAAAAATTCATTTTAAGATAAAATAATTTATTTGATTAGATACTCCATTTAATTCTCTATTTAATGAGTATAAATTTTAATGGATTAATATTTCATAATGCCGAGCCCAAATTGCAAAAGAAAAGTACTGCTAATTTTTGCGCGTCAAAAAGATAGGCAAGTCTCATAACTAAGTTTTCACCCAAACAAAAAATCTACAAAAAATCGAGTGAAGATATTTATCGATGATAAGAGAAAATTTTATGGTACTAGGCCCATAACTCATTTCAATATCAAGATCTCGATACCCCTAAAATCAACGTAAAACAGGGGTAAGAAACTTCAAAAAATATTTTCGACCCCTTATGTATTGTTTTAAATTTTTATTTTGAGCCTATTAGATAGCTCTTGAAATTTGCTATAAACTAGCCAAATTTCATTTTCCAGAAAAAAATATTTCGTTAGTTGTAGAGGCTAATGTTACAAAAAGCAACAAACACCCCATAAATTCCCTCTTAAATGCCGTTTCTGATAACCAACGTTCTTTATCTTGGGAGGGAAATTTTTCTGAGAAATGAAATTTGGCCAGCTTGTAGCAAATTTCAAGGGCTATCAAATGAGCCTTAAACAAAAATTTATAACAATCCACAAGATGTCGAAAAAATTTTTAAAGTTGAAAAACCCTGTTTTACGTTGATTTTCAGGGCATCGAAATCTCGACACCGAAACGAGATAGGGCCTAGTGCTTTTTTATTTCCTCTTATAATCGGTCAATATGATTGTATAAATTTTTAAAGATTTTTTGTCCGGGTGAATACTTAGTTATGAGACTTGCCCCTATCTTTTTGTCGCGCAAAAATTAGCACTGCTTTTTTATTTCAGCTTGGGTTCGATAGTAAAAATATTAATCCGGCAAGATTTATACTCATTAAATAGAGAATTAAATGTAGTATTTAGTCAAATAAAAAATTTTTCCTAAAATGAATTTTTAACTGAAAAAATGGTTAATTTTTATTTTAGTTACTCTTGCCCCTATCTTTATGTCGATGACTGTAAATTTTAAAAATATTCTAACAATAACTCTAACAAAAATAAGTTAAAAAATAAACTAAACCCATATCCATGAATCGGATAAGTTGCTCCGCATGTTCGTAACTAAGTGTCAAAGCATCAATCTTGTTGGCATCAAGAAGCTCATTAAAAATCTGAAGTCGTTTGAGAATATGCTGACGTCGCTCCGTACGCCGTTCTTTACTCTCCACTGGATGATATTTTCGACGAAACCTTTAAAATACTTAAACTTAATAAAAAAGAAAAATAAACCATTCAACATCCTTATGCGCATGAAAATAACGTTCACATTCTTGACGCATAAATTCAGTTTTATATTCATTATATTTTGCAATTGCCTCTTCATCTGTTAATATAGCATCATCTTGAGTATCTAAAAATTTGCGAAACGTCAAAAGCATCGGAGGTTGAGCAGAGGCTGCATCCATTTGAACGGGTGGAAAGTTTCCGTCACTTCGACGATTAAATTGTGGTTCATAAGAATCGACAGCACTGTCGCTTAAATTTGTAATAAATTATAAAAAATTAAATAAAATTTATACAATCTGCTCCGTTTAGCGGGCTGATAAGTGTCTTCGTCACGAAAAGAACGCTTCTTGACACCTCCCAATCCATTCGAGTAATCACGCCTTTAAATAATAAAATATAAAAAAAAGAAATTAAATCAAACCGATCAGGTCCACCAAAATTACGCCTTCCTCTATCCATTAAATAATCACCACCACGCTCACGGCTAAATTTTTCCCTACGTCGTTCTTCTTGATCAGAACGCAACTGATCGCCTTCGTCATAAACCATATTTGGGTTCCAATATAAATAATTAAAAGATAGGCAAAATAATTGAAAGTCAAAAACTACTAATAATAAAATTAATTTAACTTTAATTAAAATTAATGGTGGCACGACACGGGCACAGTGATCCAATTTAGAGATCGGAATTTTGAAAAAACCGGGTCCGGGAACCGGGAAACGGGTTCTGAAGGTTGACCGGGAGGGACCCGGACCGGGAAAACCGGAAATTCCCGTTCCCGGTTTCAACCCGGTCAAAAATGACCGGGTCCCGGCCGGGAAACCGGGAAATTCTTAATTTGTTGAAATGGGGCTGTATTTTTCCACATGTTGCTGTATTTTTCAACTATCCCCCTTTACTTATTCTAAATAACCTTTATTAAAGTCAGTAGAGAGCGAGATTTTCAAAAAACCTTGACCTTGATTTCGGTTGGGTACCTTGACCAGATTCTTGACCTTGAGTCAAGGATTTTTCTTGATCTTCAGTTAAGGATTATTTTTGCCTGGATCCAGGCTTTGATTCTTGATTTTTTATTTGGACAGATATCAGCAGATTAAGTGGGATTAAGTGGGATATACTGGTATTTAAAGGGATATTATAGGATTTAGGGATATTACGGGATTAAGTGAAAATGGAGGAGGTTATCGAGGAATATAAGAGGATTTTAGACTATTAAAGGATATCGGTGAAAAGGTAACTCGTAACCGTAGTCAAAGAAGCCAGAATTCTCCTGCCGCAGGCGAAAATTTTGCGAATTTTGAAGGGGCCAGATTTCTTACTTTTCCAGCGCCGCAGGCGAAAATTTTGAGAATTTTTCAGATTTATACACTAAATATTTTTCCCGGTTTCCCGGTATAAAAATGGCCGGGACCGGGTCCGGGAAATGGGTTCTGAAAGTTGACCGGGAGGGACCCGGACAGGGAAAACCGGGAATTCCCGTTCCCGGTTTCAACCCGGTTGCTCCCAAAAAACCGGGAAAAAGGACCCGAAAACCGGGAAACAGGTCCCGGACCCGTTCCGATCTCTAATCCAATTGCAAAGAGGGCAATTGCACGGTAAAGTGTTATTTATTCGCAAAACGACCTGCCCATTTATTCGCAATACGCCTGTTTATTCGCAAAACTCCAAATAAAAGCAAGGATCATTAACCTATAGGTCATAACGTCGTTCATAAGCATCCAATCAAGATGTTTTTGGGTCAGTCGACTCAAATAATTTGCATATTCGAATTTTTTACCCCAAAAAACAGCTTGGTCTCCTCTATTGTTTTTCGATTTCAGGAGCCTTGAAGACCTACACCCTGCCCCTTTAAAACCTCAAAATCCATCTATATCCCACAGATCCATCTGCATATATTCCCCTTTTTTCCATCCGCATCCACCGATATCATCCTTTAATCCCTCCTAATCCCATTTAATCCCTCTAGATCCACACGATATCCCATTAATCCCTACAAGTCTCTTTTTCCCCTTTAACCCCTCATCGATTAAAATGTAAAGAAATAACAGATAAAAAATTCGAGTTGATCAAAAAGTTGTATGTCTTCAGGGTAAATAGGTCTTCGGGGTGTAGGTCTTCAGGGTTGACCCCTACTTTCAATTAAATAACGAAAAATTGATGCAATAAATGCAATTGTAAAAACTGAAATTTTTGATGACAAAAATTAATGGTCGACAATCTTTTTAAGCTTCCATTCATTTGTACAGAATATTTTTTAGATTGAAAAAAGGAAAAAATATCTCATTTAAAAATTAAAAATTGTCGAAAAGTAGCTAAAAATTTTTTTTAGTTTTTTTCACACTTCATAACACTTGATTAACCCTAAAGTTACCATTCTTTGGAATTAAATATAAAAATAAGAGTGATTATTTTTATTTAAAAAATTGAGTTATACAAAATTAAATTAAAGGCAGTTGTTAAGGCTTTTATTTAAATATTGGGTTGGAAAATCGAAAATACACAAGCAAGAAGCCCCAATTTGTTCGTTTTAAATTTTTGTGAGAAATTTAAATTTTATTTTCAGGAAGAGAATTTTTGTAAATCGTTAATCTGAAAATATCGTTTTAAATGTTACTAATACACTCTGTTTCAAAATTATAAGCCACTAAATTTTTTGTAATAACTAGATGAAAATCGATTGAATTTTTTTGAAATTTTGCCATAATGTTTAAATAAACAATACATATCTATCTGCAAAAAATAAATCACATCCAGTGTCTACAAAAAATTTTATTCCAAAAAATTCAATCTATGTGTTTCATAATTATAGAGCCACTTTGAAATATCGAGTTTCTAACAATAAGAAAAATCTACAAAAATTTGAGCTAACATAACTATCGATTTTAAGAAAAAATAAAAAGAATCAGACCCATATCTCTCTTCAGTGTCGAGATCCAATGCCTCGAAAATCAACGTAAATCGGGGGTAAGGCTATTTAAAAAATATTTTCGACCCCTTATGGTTTGTTTTAAATTTTTAATTTGGGCTCATTCGAAGGCCCGTAAAATTTGCTACAAGATAGCATATGTACGTCTTATTTACTAGAAAAATTATTTCAGTAAGTTATTAAGTTTTAAATTTCTGAGGCACAAAAACGCCCAAATACCCCATAAAGTTATCCCAGGAAGATTAACGTCCTGTATATCCCTTTTGAATTTTTTCTGAGATATATGAGTATTACTATCTTGTAACAAAATTTACGGGCCTTCGAATGAGCCCAAGTTAAAAATTTAAAACAAACCATAAGGGGTCGAAAATATTTTTTAAATAGCCTTACCCCCGATTTACGTTGATTTTCGAGGCATTGGATCTCGACACTGAAGAGAGATATGGGTCTGATTCTTTTTTATTTTTTCTTAAAATCGATAGTTATGTTAGCTCAAATTTTTGTAGATTTTTCTTATTGTTAGAAACTCGATATTTCAAAGTGGCTCTATAATTATGAAACACATATAGATTGAATTTTTTGGAATAAAATTTTTTGTAGACACTGGATGTGATTTATTTTTTGTAGATAGATATGTATTGTTTATTTAAACATTATGACAAAATTTCAAAAAAATTCAATCGATTTTCATCGAGTTATTACAAAAAATTTAGTGGCTCTATAATTTTGAAACAGAGTGTAAACAAATAATTGTTGAAAAAGGCAAAAATTTTTGGTTAACAAATTTTCCAACCCAAAAAGAGATTATGTATAGGATTAAAAATTTAAATTTACATTTTTAGTGGAAAGACTTAAGTGAATATAAATTAGTAAAAGTAATTTTTTGAGCATACGAATAAGTTAATAAATTAGTTAGGTCTATTTAAAAGACTTAAATTAGACTCCAATCGAAAAAGAAATTTTTTTGAAAGAAAATTGGCTGTTTTTTGAATATTTTTTGATACGGAAAATAGACCCTTTTTGTTACAATAATTTCAAATCACTACTTAAAAATAAGTGCCAAAACGACCGTCACAAATGTCAGAACTAGAGCCACGATTGATACAAAAGCAATCAGATACTAAAAATTTGTTTTGCATAATCCGAAAGATATGAAAATTATAAAAAAGTTTTAATCGAAAATACAAAATTAAAAAAGAAAAACACAAAATTTGTTGTTAAATTTATTATTTGTAATAAAAATCGGTAAATTTCGGAATACTAAACAGAAAGCAAATGGGTCAAACCATATGTCATTCGAAAGAGCTCGTCGAGTTGAGTCGAATGGCGAAAAAAATTTCGTGCGGACTCATACAGGGGCTGAGATATCCCCCAAATATCGAAAAACCATAGGGGGGAGTAAGCTAAATTTTGGGGTGAAAAATTCGAATATGCAAATAATAGCTCATTCGAAAGAGCTCCTCGAGCTGAGTCGAATGACACCAAAATCAACGAAATTCGACTTGATTGGACAAAGTTATGATCTTTTATTTTAGCTCCTTACCTATGGCATCTGTGGAGATTTTTGCTGCTACGGAGGCCCCAAATGCGTCCAGAGCAAGGGAGATAGGAATAGGTTTATGTTACGAGCCCAGACCCAGCGCCCGTAGACTCCCCGCGAGGCGCGTGCCGCAAAACCCAGCGCGAAGCGCTGGGTTTTGCACAACCGCCTCGCCGACTCTCCATAGGTTTATGTTGTTTGTTTTTATATTGTAACTTTGTCAAAACTTTTACGATCAAGCTGATTTTGGTGTCATTCGACTCAGCTCGAGGAGCTCTTTCGAATGAGCTATTATTTGCATATTCGAATTTTTAACCCCAAAATTTAGCTTACTCCCCCCCTATGGTTTTTCGGTTTTAGGGGGACTATATCTCAGCCCCTGTATAAGTCCACACGAAATTTTTTTTCGCCATTCGACTCAACTCGACGAGCTCTTTCGAATGACATATGGTTTGAGCCATTTGCGTTCTGTTTAGTATTAAGAAATTTTTCCTAAAATTCTTAAAGAAAAATTTAGGTCAGATCCAACCCTTTTGTTTTATAAAAAAGGGAAAAAATGGAAATTCGAAAAGAATCGAGTTTTTTTAATAAATTTTAGTCCAAAAATTAATTTATTTTGATCTGGTCCTTTTATTTATGGACAATCGAATTAATGAAGCAAAAAAGCTACAAAAACTCTTAAACAGAAAATTTTGTTTAAAAATGGCCAAAATTTTAAAAAGCCTTATATTATTTAACACATTACGTAAAAACCCGCCACATATTTTGTAAAAATGTGAAGATTTTTTCAACAAATTCTTTGGAATGAGTAACAAACTTATTCCATAATACCTGAAGATTGAAATTCAATGCTAGATCCAGTTTCTTCTCCATTTCAGCATTTTTCTTCTCAATTTCAGCATTTTTCTTTTTCAAATCATAAATTTCTATAAAATGGAATAGTCAAAAGCAAAATATAAAAAATATTCGCCTAAATTCTTATCTTAAAAATTATTCCCCCCCCCCCCCCCCATGAGGAAAAGCGAAAAAAATCTGGTGTAACCAATGTGTGTAACTACATAATTCTCTTCAGAAGTTTTCTGGAGACAAAGGATTGCAAGATTTATATGGGCGCACAGGTGAGTCAAAAATTATCAAAATAACCCAGACCGGAAAGAATTAAAAGTATAATATAAACCTTTTATTATCTCTGTATCTGTGATAGGTACACCAGAATAATAGATAACATAAAAAACTAAAAAAAAAATAAATTTTGGTTAGAAAAAACAAAAGAATACTTTGATCTTCCCAACCGTCAACTGGTTCATAAAAACAAGTTTTATTCGAATCCATTCTTAAATTAAAAATATAGGTATTTAACTTGTCTTAATGATCCATATGAAATTGCTTACAAATGTTGAAGCCAAAACTCTTCTTTATAAATAAATCTAGGTACTACTGAAGAAAAGGGTGCTTTTTCTGCGGACTTATTTTGCGGACTTTTCCTTTCCTTTACATGTTTTACTTGTAGCAACTAACTGTCAAAGGCCCTCCACCCTATTATTTTTCTTACCTAAGATTGTACATAAAGGTCAAATTTTCTTCTTCCCCTCCTTCCTCTATTTGCCCTGTGGCATATTCAAACAAGAGACATTGATAAAGAGAAGATTAATTTTATAGTCATACACTTATTTTTTGCCTCCGAAAACGATGTTAAACAAAAAAAGAATTAAATAAAATTGATTTAGTCTATAACATTATGAATTCTGTGTAAAAACATTACATTCTTACTTATATTTAAAACTAATTTAACAACTGAAAAAAATTGAACTCAATATTGAACAACTCAATTAATTTTATTATTCTCTTTAACAATGTTTCTGGTTTGAATATGCCAAGCTCAAATAGAGGAAAGAGAGGAAGAAGGAAATCTGACCATTTTGTACAATCTTAGGTAATAAAAATAATGGAGGGGGGGGGCAAGGTTTGAAATTACCCGCATTTTGATCCACATTCACATATTTTCTATGAAGCATTCCGAGATCAGTAATTCATAGTTGAAATTCATTTATCATCGTTTATAATGTTCAAATTAATGGTGAACACATTTTTCAAATTGGCATAAAAATTAATCCTTTGACAGTTAGTTGCTACAAGCAAAACTCGCTACAAGCAAAACAACCAAAACATTAAAAAAGAAAGAAAGGAAAAGTCCGCAAAATAAGTCCGCAGAAATAGCACCCTTTTCTTCAGTAGTACCTAAATCTAAATTTGCGGACATTTTTTGCGGACAAATTAAAATAACAGAAAACAAAATTTAATAGATATAATCTGATAGTGAAAAATCTTGTATCTTAACTCAGGTGCTAGAATAATGGAACTTGGATCTAGAAACAAGAAAAAGACCAATGGTGCTGAAAAAGGAAAGTTAAAAATGCGCAAAAATTATTTTAGGGTTGTTACTCGTAAGGTAACGGCAACGAGGTAATTGTTCCTATTCCCCGCAGTTAATCCTATCCAGTTTACTCAATATTTACTTCCCGACTACTGACACCTTTCAATCGAAATTGATGGGAAAAACTTTGAGTAAAGAATGAGTTTTGGCATCAACAAAACTGATCCAATATTGATCCTTAAAGCCTACAAAATTTTAAAAATATACAAAAGCTGTCGAAACAAGCCGGATGATGGGCATTTGTATCGCAAACCAATAGCTCCTGGAAAGCATACAGTCACTGTATCAAATGCCAAAGTTCCATTAAAATTAGTGGGTAAGATCATCATTCCATCATTATTTAAATTTGTTGCAATGTGGACGTCACGAGACTAAAAATCATTTTTAAAATGTATCGATAGAATTATTAAAATAACCTTATTCAATTTTTTGGAAGGCATTATTTAAGAAGTGATAGAATAAATATTTGTTAATTTTTGATAAGTCTATAATGTACAAAAATTTTTTATAGAAACTATTATATATATAATCAGAAATTTATGAGAAAAATATCAAAAAAATAAAATTAATTTTAGGAAAAATTTTCGAAAGAAAAAGCCCAAGCAGGGTAACTTCAACTAACTATCTAGTATAAAAAAGATCGAATCGATTTTCTCATCGTCTTCTCCTGTTTCTACACTCTTCATTTTCTCACTCTCACTTCTAATCGGATTAGTCGCTAAAAAATATTTTTGTCCTTTCCTTTTTAGGCTTTTTGATCAGAAAACGCAAAATATTGTCATTTTAGTTACTTTTCAATTCGGTAACCAGGAGAGAAATATCACATTGGTTACTTTTTATTGTCACCTTGTTTTTTTGCCTGTAAATTTGTTTTTAGATTTTTTACTTGTTTTTTTTTCTGTAAAGATATTTTTTTCTAAAATTATAAAATTTAGATTATTTTAATTTATTATAAAATAGATTATCCGAATGCCCAAGTCAAAAAGAGATAAAATCGGTTTTGTTTATTTAATAAAAATGTTATTTTTTTCTTTTTAGTTTCTTTAACTAAAGTCAAGAAGAAGACAAAGGAAACAAAAGGCAAACTTATTGATGAGGTTATTTTTTAAAATTAATTTTTTTTAATTTCTTCTTATTCTAGGTACGTGAATGCATTTTAAAATACAACAATCTTTTTGTATTTTCAACCGCCAATTTACGTTCTAATATTCTTATAAAAATTCGCCAACATTTTAAACAAAATTCTCGAATATTTTATGGAAGAAACGGTGTTATGGCTGTTGCTTTGGGTAAAACGCCTGAAAAAGAAGTTGAAAATGGATTACATCAGGTTGCTCAAATGTTGAAAGGTCCTTGTGGTTTAATGTTTACAAATGAGAAGAAAAGCAATATTTGCAAGTAAATAATTTTAAATATTTATAACAATAAATTTTCTGAAATTATCACATGAATAGTTAATTCGAGAAAAGTTCAATTTTTCAGATTTATGAATTAAAAATTTACTCTGCATACGTTTAACAAACACTAATTTTTTTTTATCAATGTCTGAAAAAATGTTGAAAATTTTTATGTGAGATTCCAAGTCCTTCCCACACTCTTTCTGAATCTTTGACTTTACTATTTTTTATTATTAATTGAATTTCATTTTTTTTACTTCCTCAGGTTCTTCGACCAATTTTCCGAAGAAGAATTTGCACGTGCCTGTGATTTGGCGCCTTTTGAGGTTGTAATTCCTGCGGGTCCAGTCCATGTTGATGACGATGGTGAAGATGACGAAGAACATAAAAAATGGGTAACAGGCTCTTTTGAACCACAACTACGAAAATTAGGCCTTCAAACACATTTAAATAATGGTTTTATTTTTTTAGAAATTTTATTTTTACTTTTTTAGGAAAAATTGAATTGTTGGAACGTTTTGTTGTATGCAAAGAAGGAGATAAACTTTCTTCTGATCAAACAAAAATTTTGCGGCATTTTGGACGTCGTTTGGTTGAATTTAGGTTTTGTTTATTTTTAAATTAAAAGTAAAATAATTTCTCTTTTAAGAATTACACTTCTTGCATTTTGGTCAAAAAAGAAAGGCTTCAAAAGATTTAAAGAAGCTGTTGAAGACAACACAGAGAAAATGGATGAAAATTAAAAGGGATTGTTTTACTTTTTTGTTTTTCAAATATTTATGCCCCAAACAAAATTAAAATAATAGAGTTAAATGGGTTTTTGGGGCATTTGTTTTTGTTAATTATTTTTTATTTTATTAAAAAAGTATCTCGATTTTAGTTTATTTTTCTTTTTGTTTTTAATCATTTTATATCAAAAAATTTTTTAAATTTTAAATATTTTAATTTAAGATTTTACAAATAGATGTTCGCAGAACTTAAATTATTAAATCCCCTTGTCTTTAGAGGATTGAATTGTCGAAATGTTTCAACTCCAACAAGTTCAAAGGGTGGTCCAACAAATTTTTACAAGTAAATTTTTAAATAAAATTTTGTTTTTCTTTTTTTTTAATTTTTAGACAAACATCTTCTACTCCACCATTCAGCCAGTCACCAGCATATTTTGGTCGGGACAGGTCTTATGATCCTTCTTTACTTATTCCTGCCTATATTCCCAGCTATTATGATAGTCAAAGGTTTCTCAAAATACAAAAAATAATTTTTTAAATTTTTTTAAATTGAAGGTTTTTACGCATCAGAAGATTCTTTATTTTGAGTGGAATAATTCCTTTAATAGTTTATGGATATTTTAGGTTAATTTTTTTATTACTATAAAATAAAATTTCTTTTTAAGGGAAGAGCGTGACGTTGATGAATTGTGGGAGTCTGATCAAAGATTAATTATTGTTAATTCGCGAAAACAACAAACTTTGGATCTTATTAAAACCTTTAAACAAACGGGAAGGAATACGCGTGAATTGGAATTACAAATGATTGAATTGCTGGTTAATTTTTTAAATTTATTTATGAAAAACTTTTGGACTTATTTTTATTTATGTACATCTCATAATTAGCACATAAAGAGAGATAAACTCGAATTTTTAATTAAACAAATTTTTAATATTAACAGGCAAAAGAAGCAGAAATTAGAAATGTCATTCAAAAAGAAAAACAAAAGAATAATAAACAAATGGAGAAGAAAAAAGAAAATAGAAAAGAAGTTTTGGAGGAAAATGTTCCACAAAATAAAAATTCTCAAAAAGGATGGTTTTGGTAAAAAGAAATTTCTAAATTTGACTTTTTGTTGACTTTAGGGAATTTACAAAATTTAAATTATATATTTTTGGATTTTTAAAAAATATTTTAATATAAATAAAGTAATTCTTCATCAATTATAGCTCTTAATTTTAAAGCGATAGTGAAACAAATGAGCTGAAAATTAAATAATTCTGTTAAATAATAATTCTTTTTAATTATTTTGCAACCCCTTCACTAGAGCTGGTAATTAATTGAGAAATAAGGTCATCATAGAAACAACCCACTTTGAGAAAAAACAACTCACCCACCACAAACAACCCACATAAAGTTCAGAGGATTAAATACGACTCAAAATTTTTGTTGGGGTTTGAGTAATCCAAATATAAAAGATAACCCCCAATTCTAGTCAATTTTAATGTTAACTAAATTGGTTAAGAATTATCCTTTGTACCTGCACAATAGTTGAGAACAGAAGACATGCTAATGTAAAGGAAATCCGAACGTAGTGTTCATAATAAATTGGATTGTGACAGCCCTATTTTTAAATATATTTGAAAAAATTATTACTTTCTTTTATTTTAATTACAAAACACTATTAAAATAATGAGGAAGCAAAATTTAAAAAAATAACAGGGTTGCCAAGGCAAAAAATCCAAAAACAATTGTATCGATTTTATGTTTGGAATACATTTATTTGTTTTTATGAAAAATTAAAAATATTTTTCAAATAGTTGATTAAAATTTTAGATGGCAACCCTGTTTATGTTTAAATATTTTTTATAGATCATTAAAATGTTTCAGTAAGACGATTCAGCCTCACTAATTGCATTACACAGACAGAAAGCCACAATTACTCCAAATATCTAAATAATTCTTTAATTAATTTTTTTCAAATTATTTAATTGCCTGAATAAGAGAAATGACAATAGCTGTCCACATAACAACTTTAAATTGCATAGTTAATTCTTGAATTGATTCTTTAATTCGATTGTAGCAACCCTATAGGTAAACATAAAAAAGAAAATAAATATAAAAGACGAAAAACAAAAAGCTAATACAAAAAGCACAATGAACAAAAACATTTAATTTATTAATCGTTTTATAACTACCTCTCCATATCTGAATACTGTAGGGCAGCTGGCTGCTAATTTGCCGTTTCTTTTAGGTGGGCAACATGCGGGTGGGAATTCAGAACGGCCTTTTGTCAACTTTTAAATAAAAATAATTTTTAAATTAATTTAATATATTCACCCGATACCACCCACTTTGACTGAATTCTCCCAAACGCGAATCAACACCACAACATGCTTTCTATAAATATTTTAGGGATTTATTTTAAAAAATTATTCTTCAAAGTACTTCCTGCATTAATTTATCCCAAGCAGTTTTTACAAGCATTGCATCAGTTGATGATCTACTATTAGTTGTTATTGTTGTAGTTTTTTCATCACTTAAGAGTGTTGTGGGTGTATCTGTTCCATTATATAATTTAAGGGAGGCACGAAGAATTTGACGAAAATCTTTATCAAACATATGAGAGTGCTTTAAAATAATTTAAATTTTTTAAACAAAAATTATTTTTCACCATTGCAGCATAAATTCCAGCAGCAATTTCAATTGCTAAAATTAGCATTAGACAGCTAGCATACTTAAAAAATTATTTTTTTTTTTCTAAAAATTAATTTAAAAAAATTTACACAACAAAGTAGAGGACGCCATTCTTTTGCTGCTCCACAACAACCTTATTTTTAATTTTTAAAAATTAAAAATTTTAAATTTATTAAAACCAAGTGAAGCAACAAAAATAACAGCAATTCCACCAAATAGCAATAAATAACCAATTTGACGAACTGCTGTAGGCTTTGATGCCTATAATAAATAATTTTTAAATTTAATTCAAAAAATTTACTAATTCATTAAGTCCATCATCTTGATGTTGAATACCTTTAACATGTGAAATAGCTAAAGCCAAATTATCAACAGCATATCTATCCAATATTAGCCAAACACCAAGAATAACACAAACTAAACCACAAATCTAAAATTTAATTTAATTAATAACAAGCACTTCTCAATAATAATTCAATAGAAAATTCAATGGATAATTAAACTCGATTTTTAGTCTATCGAAATTTCGTTAATGAGAATTTAATTTCTAATAAAAATAATTTGCATAATTATTTTAATTTAAACTAACCACAAAAGCTAAATTGAAGAGAAAAAGACAAAATTTTAGAGCCCGTGCCTTTTAAAAGAAATATTAAATTTAAAAATAAAAATTAAAAAAAGAGATACCCCGCAACTGAGACCCATCAATTTTTAATTAAAATTTAAATTAACTCATATTTAATTGTTGTTTAATAGATTAATATTTACTAAAAATTTTTTAATATTATTTAAGTTTAATCAAGTTTAATCTATTTACGGATTTTTGTGAAAAAGTTAGCAGAATCGCTGATAAAGGTACTATAAATAGCGATTCCATATATTTAAAATATAAATAAAAATTATGGGGAAATGAGAATTAAAAAAGGATATGTTTATTAGGGAAATCATAGGAGATATGTAGATTTATGTCCTTAAAGGTCTCCAAGGAAAATCTTCTTGCGAAGATTTGAATTTAATTTATAAGTGGTTATTGGATGAAAAAAAATATTTTTTATGTTTAATAAAAAGAGTTTTTCACAATTTAGATTGATTTTTTGGTAGATTAATTTCTAATTTAATAAAAAGCCATAAGGTGTTCACGCCTGCCATGATCATTAAAAATGTTCTTTTTACTTTTTTTTTGCAAAATGGTGTCAGGCGGTATTTAATAAAAAAAATTAATATTTATATATAAATAATTTAAAATTAAAAAAAAAGTATATTTTTATTATGCTATAATAATAAATATTTAAAATCAAAATTATTGACAAATATCCAATTGCTTAATAATAAATCCCTCTCTTTAATGAAGGAAATACTAAAATAACTAAAAGATGACATTTAATATTTTAGTTAACAAATTTATTTTCTTTTAAAGTTTAAAATTTGTAGCAAATTTTAAGAATAAAAAATAAAAAAAATTAAATTACTTTTTAAAAATCAAAATTTGAAGAAGAATCGAAAACCACTTAACAATAAATACCTAATTAATTCCAACCGTATACATATTTCAACATTTAAAATATTTTTGTTAGGTTCATTTAATATATAAACTTTGCGTGCCAAATGAGTGCTTTTAAAGAAAAATAAGAAAAAATGTTTTCGAAAAATGAGAAAAGCTTTAATGGATTTAAAAGCCAAAAATAACAAAAATTTGTCCTTCCTAAATTTGAGGGTGGAATAAAATAAATAAAATTCTTAAACATTTTATGCTCGTTAGTATTTCTTTTCTTTCATTTTTAAAAATAAAAAGACTAAATATCATGTATATATATTTTAGAAGAATGGCAACTGTTTCCTCTTTTTTTTGATTAAATAAATACTTATATTTTTATATAAATCTTTTTAAAAATAATTTAAAATAAAGAAATTTTGTTGCTTTAAAAGAGAGATTAATTCTTAGTTTTAATTGTTTTATAATTGAGAGAAAATATTTCAAGAAAAATTGAGGGTGGTAGGTAATGAATAAATGTGAGGAAATGATTGATTATATTTTTAAAAAGATTTTAGAAAAAATTATTTTTAAATAAAAATTTTAATCTATAAAAATACAATTTAGTAATTAAAAATATTTCTGATAACTACATATTATTTTTTGTAAAAATAATTTTGACAAGTGAAAAAGAAAAAATAAAAGTTAAATAAAATATTTATTCTGTTTTAACAAAAATATTACGATTTAGTGAAGGATTTGGATCCAACGGCAGTGAATGAATTAGATGAGTATTTTTAAATGTAGTTTTACTACAATTTTTGGTTTTTTGTCCTAACAAATAAGAGGATTTGGAAAAACCATTTAGCATTGTTAGTTTATATTTTGTATGTAAACGATTTTTAACGGCACTAACTCAGAAACAAAGAAATATTAGCGAAATCAAAGTAAACTCTAATAAAAACTAATGAGAATCGAAAATATAATGCCTTGGGAAAACATATGTACATATAAAGACAAAATATTTAAAAATTAATTTATTTAAATTTGTAGAAAATTATTTTTTAATCCTAACAAAATTTTATTAAACAAAAATTTATTAACAAAAATTGACTGAAGGAGAATCAGTAAGAGTGCCCTAAACTTTTGCAAATATGATTGGAAAAATATCAAATCCGTGCCGATTTTTTTCAATTAAAAAAGTTTCGATAATTCAAGCATTGGTATTTCAAGATCCTGGCATTTCAAGATCATACCGAAAAAAGATAAGCTTTTAAATAAATATGTAAAATGTTTTCAAACAAAATTTTAAAAAAGTGAATTGAAAGATAATTGAGATTTTATATTCAAAAAATTAAGGCACAATACAATTTTATTACATTGCATCGAGATCAAATACCAATGCTCAACAAACGTCATACTCTAGGGTATAATTTTTTAGTTTTTTTAATTCCTTAAAAACGAAGTTCTTTTTGGAAAAAGAATCGTTTAAACATTTAACACAGGTTCTGAAAATTTTCTGCTGCTTTCTTGTTTTAAAAATTTATGAATTAAATTTCTCAACACCTCTCGTTTTATTAGAATTTTTAAAATTTTATTTTTACAATTAAGATTAAAAATAATAGCAAAAAGAGAGTTGTGATAGAAGTTACAACAAATAATTTAAAAATTAAAGTCAGTCCTCAATATGGTATTATTCGGCCAGGCTTATTTATGAATATTACAGTGATCGCTGAACCAATTTTGAATTTTTTGAAAACGACCATATAATCATTAAAGTTTTTAATGCGCCAAAAAATGCTATGAGTGAAGTCAACATTAATTGGTTGGAAAATGCTCGCTGTTATAGCATCCGAAATCTCCCTATTAATTACAATAGGTTTTTTTTTAATATTTTTAAACCATAGGTTCAATTTTTCCGTATTTATAAAAAATAATTTTACTAATTAAGATTCAATTTTTTGGTGTTACGACAAGCGGATACGCACGTGCGGATGCGACAATTCCGGACGACAACTTCAGACGACAATTCCGGATTAAAATTTTTCTAAAAATTTTAAAAATTATTGAAAAAAGATCCCATTTTCTAGTCTCGGTTGTCAGTTTCCGACTTTTGACAAGTTCTAAAATTTTTCAACCGATTTGGCACTTAAAACTTTAAAAAATCCTAAATTTTCTTAAAATTTTATATCCGGAATTGTCGTCTGAAGTTGTCGTCCGGAATTGTCGCATCCGCACGTGCGTATCCGCTTGTCGTAACACCAAAAAATTGAATCTTAATTAGTAAAATTATTTTTTATAAATACGGAAAAATTGAACCTATGGTTTAAAAATATTAAAAAAAACCTATTGTAATTAATAGGGAGATTTCGGATGCTATAACAGCGAGCATTTTCCAACCAATTAATGTTGACTTCACTCATAGCATTTTTTGGCGCATTAAAAACTTTAATGATTATATGGTCGTTTTCAAAAAATTCAAAATTGGTTCAGCGATCACTGTAATATTCATAAATAAGCCTGGCCGAATAATACCATATTGAGGACTGACTTTAATTTTTAAATTATTTGTTGTAACTTCTATCACAACTCTCCTTTTGCTATTATTTCTAATCTTAATTGTAAAAATAAAATTTTAAAAATTCTAATAAAACGAGGGGTGTTGAGAAATTTAATTCAGAAATTTTTAAAACACGAAAGCATCAGAAAATTTTCAGAACTCGTGTTAAATGTTTAAACGATTCTTTTGGCAAAAAGAACATCGTTTTTAAGGAATTAAAAAAACTAAAAAATTATACCCTAGAGTAAGAATTTGTTGAGCATCAAACGGCGCATTCAAGTGTAAATAAAATCATTATTAAAGTGGAGTAAAAGGGTTTTAATATCTCGAATAGAATTACTTTTACAAACATCTGATTTATCTTGTTGATTTCCATTCACCAATTCTATCATAAATTGCTGTAGTTCCTGCCCAATGAAATATCCTGTACAAGTCACATAAATTAACATTTCTCTTTTTCCAATTATCATCGCAGTTTGGTTTAGAAATAACAATTGAAGATTCTGAAGTGATACGAAACCTTATCTCGTTAATGCCAGTATTTCCTATCTAAATTTAAAGTTGAAATGGTTTGAAGTTTAAATAGAAATGTTACCTTTACAACTTGATGTTTATATGTTTGTGGGTTGAGAAAGATTTTTTCGGAAGGCCATGTTATTATTTTAGGATGCGGAATAATAGCCATGTAGAAACAATTTATTTTTAAATAAAGAAGTGATTGAGATACAAAAATACTTTTCTAAAACATTGGAGAAAAATGAAAAATTTTAATGATGAAAAATCACAAAAAGTTAAAAAGAAGTATAGGTGAAATGTTTCATATACTTTTCTCTTTAATCTGCTCTGCAAAATTTATATTGGGCCAGGATTAGGGAACTGCAAATCGAAAAAGGGACACGCCCACATTGTCGCGGGCCATATTGTCGCGACCACTTTGTCGCAGGCCACATTGTCGCAGGCTTTGTTTTGATTTTGCTCGCCACGTGCCGTACTTAATCCCACGGCCACAACGATGGGAAATTCGAAAAAGTTTTTTTTGTTTTTTAAGTTTTTATTTCTTTTTTTTTTAATTTAGTTGATTTCCGTCAGTTTCTGTTTTTGTAAAAATATTTTTTGGCAAGTGAAAAACAAAAAAATAAAAGTTAAATAAAATATTTATTCTGTTTTAACAAAAATATTTTAATTTTAGTTAAGGACATACATCCCACGGCAGTGTATGGATTTTAGTTGATATGTATTATTCTTAAATTTAGGGTTAAAAAAACAATTCTTGCCTTAAAGGGTCTTTCTGGAATAACCATCTAGTCTGTCGTTATGAATTTTGGATAGTAACCTAAAACAAGGAAAGATTACAGCAATCAAAGAAAATTCTTAAATTAATGAAAATTCAAATATATATTGCCTTGGGATATATAAAGACAAAATACTTAAAAATTTATTTAAATTTGTAGAAAATGTATTTTTTAATTTTAACAAAATTTTATTAAAAAATAAAAAATTGAGAAAAGGAGATATGTAATTAATAAAATATTTGCGAGAAAATTGCTTAATTGAGAAATTAATAAAACGGAAAAGAAAATATAGTTTAAATATTTTTTTAAAATTTATTTTAAAGTATTTTTAAAACTTTTTATCTGATAACTCGAATATTAATTAGCGATAACTTTTTATTTACCGATAACTTTTGCTAAAATTTTAAAAATAAATTTAACTTCAATGTTTTTCTAAGCCGTTTTTATTTTTTTTTAATTTTAAAAATAAAAGAAAAAATAAAAAAAGCAAATTAACTAGAAAATCAAGTTTAAATATTTAAATAAAAATATTTTTTTTCAAAATTTGCTTCTTTTTAATATGAAAAAAATAATTATTTTAGGTATATTTTAAGTGAAGAAGAAAGCAAAGTGAAAATATAATTGTGGCATTTTCGAATATTTAAATTAGAATATTTTTAAATTATTTTTTGAAATAAAATTGACAAATAAAGGAAAAAAGAAAAAGACAAAAAGGGCAGGTAAAAAACAAATAACAAGAAAAAAGTGCTGATTTAGAAGAGTTTACATTTTTAATTATTACCCTCCTTTTCAAATCAACACTTTTTTTATTTTTATTTACCGATAACTTTTGCTAAATGTGGTTTTCCATAAATTGGCTGATGGGGATGTTGTGGTGGTGGAGGGCCGCCAAAACCTCTAGCAGCAGGATGTTGCTGGAAAATAGCATGAGGAGGTGGGGGTGGTGGCATTGGCCCGCCTGGTGATAACCTGCTGCCTTTCATGAAGTGAGGCTGAAATTAAAAAAATTAATTTAAATAAACATCTTAAATAATTTTAGTATACACTATTAATAAAAACATTTAATAATTTTATATAAAAAGTTTATTCTTTACAAAAAAACACACACAGGTGGAATAGGAGATGGCATAATAGGCAATGGAGGTGCACCAGGATGTGGACCTGGCATTAAACCTGGAGGTCCAGGAGGAAGCCAACCAGGCGGAACAAATGGAGAAGTTGGTGTTGGAGATGGAATTCCTCCCTAAATTCATTTAAAAATGTAAAAATATTGATTAAAAATAAAAACATTTACCGCCAGAAAACGATGTAATTCTTGTTCTGTATCAACAATTAATACAAAAAATGGAGAACCTTTAAAAAAATTTTCAAAAAATAATTTCGAAAAATAATTAAATACCAGGAACATGTTGTCCATGCCATTTAACCTCAACTTGGTAATCACCCGGCTCTCGAGGTTCATATCTATTTTTTAAATAGTTTATTTTTCAACATCAGATAACATAACATACTTGCAATGAATTGTTCTTTCCTGTTCTCTATCTCTTTGCATCTCTACATTAAATGCCCCTTTAGGGCCACGAACTCTAACAGTTAATTGGCCGGCACCGGCTCCTTTCGTTTCAACAACAAAATTGGATTTGAAACTGTGGAGGATTCCATGTTCAATACCCGGGCCATAAACTTTAACTAAATTAAAAAGAATTGGAAAAATTTAAGAGATCTAAAAATTGCCTTTTGAAGGGTCTGGTGGATGGTTCACATTGAATGTGAATGGACTATCACGTACATGCTCATTTTCATATTTAACAGAAAGTGTATGTTTGCCTAATTCTTTTGGTTGTATACGTAACATATACTTTAAATAAATTAATTTTTTTTCTAAATATTTTTTGTTAAATTTTTTCCTCACAGTTCCATCTCCATTATCCAAAAGTTCACAATATTCCAATTGACTTGTACCCGAACACTGTGCAGATATTTGACCTGGTCCAGCTCTCCTAGCATCTATTAATGTTTGCATATCTTCTCCTAAAATTCCCATTTTTAATGGACGTCCATCTACTTCAATTAATTGAGCTGGAGAAATTTCAGGGGCTTTCACATTAACCTAAAAAAGAGAAAATATTTAAAAGTATTTATTTTTTACTAACAATGCTGGGAGATCCAGGAACATGATTTCCATCAATTTTAACAGAAAGTTGATATTTACCATCAACCAATGGAGTATAAACACCCTAAATTTTAAATTTTATAGAAATTCCTATAAAATTCACCTTATAAACTTGATTTCCCAAAGCACTCAATTTAACAGGAATATCAGCTCTATCACCAAGTAATGTCGCTGTACATTTTCCCATAGCCTCCTTTCTTAAATTGCTAGCATCTAATATAAATTCTGCTGGTTCTTTAATACGTGCTGTTGTTAAACCAGAACCTCTTAATTTTACCTTAAAAATTTTTTATTTAATTTTAAATATTCTTTTACATTTCCCAAAATTAATTCTTTTCTTTCAATTATTTCACTTTCTGCTGCTTCTTCAACAACTTCCTTATGTCTTCTTTGCCGTTCTCCATTCATTTCTGATACGTGTGTTGGCATTTTATTAGATTGTTCAGCAATTGCAAGTATTGGGTAAGCATTTGGAACAACCAATTCTTTAAAATAAATTTTTTAATAATTAAAGATTTTTATTATTAAAAATATATATTTTAGATAAAATCTTTAAAAGTTTAATTAAAAAGATTTTTATCTAAAAATTCTAACCAGAACAATATAAATAAATTTTATATTTTCCAGATTTGCGAGGAGTAAATAATAATTGGAATTTTCCATTATCCAAAGGATGTACTTGTGTTTGTTGTTCTAAAGGTAATAATTCCCCATCGGCATCCCTAACTTCAGCTCTGATTTTTGCTTTAAAAATTTTTTTTCAAAAATATTTTTCCCCTTTTTTAATTACCAGGTCCAGCCTCACTACAATCCAAATTAATAACATTTCTTTGACCAACAAATAATTGTAACATTCCATCTGGCCTAATAATTTGTTTTCTATCATCAGAAATAATTAAAACTTTTGTTGGGTCAACAACCGTTACTGGAAATGGACTCCCTAAAAATTTAGAGAATTTTTTTCGAATGATTTTTAGAAACAAACCATTAACTAAACGATTATTAAATTCAATATTAACTTCATATATTCCAATTTCTTGTGGTCTAAAAGCAATTTCTGTTGTTTCATCGGGTCTTCTATTTGTTGTATAACGAACTTTCTCACCACTAGGACTTTTTACTTCAACCTTTTAAAAAAGGGGAATTTTTTGTTACTACAATCCCTCATAGAAATTAAATATCCCTTAATTTTGTTATATTTTAATTCTTGTAATTTTTAAATTATTTTTCTTTACAATAGAACCCCAATAAAAATAATTAAGAAAAGCCACCTTTAACCCCCCAGGCTGTTTATTTGCATCAAAAATCATTGAAGCTTGCTGTGCCCTTTCAATTGAATAATCTAAAGCAGCACCATAAACGGTAGGGGAAGTTTTTTGTTCTTCCACAACAATTTGGAATGGAGAGGAGGGAATGGCAAAACCAGCTAAACGGACAGATAAACGATGAACACCGAGGCGTGTTGGGAGGAAAGTAAAGGAATCTTCACCGACAGAATTTTTAGTCTTTAAAATAGTTAAAAATAATCATTTATTTATTTACTCTTTTACCCTATCTAATTTTAATGTCTCATTTTGTGAATCAACTAATTCAACATTTAAAGCCCCATCTCCTGCTGCTTTTCGAGAAACTTTAAAAGAGAAATTATATTTTCTCAATTTAAATATTTATTTACCAATAAAATTAGATAATGTCCTTAAAGAAAATGGACGGTCTATACCACGTACATAAACCCGTTTTGGGTCTATTACTTCACATAGGAAAGGTGAACCAATAAGGGGTTCATCACCAAAAGTAACTTCAATACGATGTGGACCTAAAAATTTTTTTTAAATTTTACAGAGGACATTTAAAATTAATTAATTACCACAAATTTCTGGAGTAAATTCAACCCAATAACTATCATCTTGTTGTTTATAACAACGAACAGGAAGTGGACTGCCCTGGGGATCTTAATTAATAAATTAATTAATTATTAATTATGTATTTTTTAAATTAACTAAATAAGTTAGTAAATTCAAAAAAAATCTAAATTAAATCTAAAAATATTTTTTTAATTATACTAATAGTTAATTTGGTAAAAATGTTATATTTTTGGGTAGAAAAATTAAGAAAGTATAGGTAAAAAATATTATATTAAAGATGAAGCAATTAATTGAAAAAAAATTAGGGAAAGAGAGAAAGATTTAGCAGAAAAACTTTAAAAAAAAGCAAAAAACAACTAAAAAGCAAGCAAAAAAGAATTTAAAAAAACTAAAAAAAATATTAATTAATTAAAAAACACATTAATTTATTTATTTATTCACCCAACTAGTTACTATAACATCCAATTCTGTCGCTCCACTTCCACTTGTGCCTGGACTAACTTCAAACCGAGCAGTTTTCCCTCTTTGAGCTCTGTTAAGTGCATCACCACGAGCACGTGGAGAACCTCGATCGCTAATTATACATTCATATGGACATTCTTTTTTAATTTAAAGAGAAAATTTAAAAAGAAATTCAAAAATAAATTACCAGGCAATTCAACTCCATCAATTTTTGCTGTCTAAATATATTTTAAAATAAAATATAAAATATTAAATTTTAAACATACAATTAAATGTAATCCAGGTAATCGAGGTGTGAAAGCAATTGAATGAATACCTTTCTTAACTCTTTTCATCATTAGACTTTTAACCTAAAGAGAAAATTAAATAAAATTATTTGAATAAAAAATAGGGGAGGGAGAGTATACTTCCATAAAAGCTAAAAAAATACTCAAAAAATATTTAATAGTTAAAAACAAAAAATATTATTTTTATTTCAAGTATAGCGCCACTCAAGTATTGCGCAGAAATAAATGTAAATATCCTCCTCTCTATAGCTAATTACTTAAATTAGTTTAAAAAAAGATGAGAAGTAGGACATTACAATAATTAAACAATAAAAGAATTTTTAAAGAAAAAAATAAATAAAAATAATTATTTGTTTAAAGAAAAATCAGGAAATTCAAAAACATATAAACACTTACCGGTTCATTATCAGATTTATGACAAATAGAGACAGAAGCACTTTGTCCACCCGAATTAGACCAATCAACTAAAAATAAAAATTAACAAAAAATCTCAAAAATTAAATTAAATTACGAGTAAATTTCTGTTCAACCCCAACAACATCCCCATTTCTCAATCCAATAACTCTGACAGCCGAAAGGTCAAGTACATTAATAATTAGAGGGGATCCACATAAATTATTTCCAAAACGATCTCGAATAAATAATTGGTGCTTCCCTTCTGTTTGCGGCTGCCAATCTGCACGGATCGTATTTCCATCAATTATTCGAATATGTACTGGTAATTCGTTGCCAAGAATATCTTTTTAATTTTGAATAAAATATTTAATTTAAATATATATTCACCAAAAATTTGTAATTCAGGCAATCCATCCTCATCCAATAATTTAATATTCTTCCCAGTTTTAGCCAACAAAAAACGTGCAGAATGTTCAACCAAAACTGGCTGAATAAATTCAACAAGTTTGATTGGTTCGTCATTAGAAGATTCTGGAATAGCGTCAAATGAACGTTCATCTAGTATACAGGCATCTCGATAAAGTGTAAACTAAATTTTAAATTTTATTTTAAAGAATAAAAGAGCAAGAAAGAATATTGAAATGTTTAAAATGAAAATTGAATTAAAAAATAAATTGAAATAAAATTACATCAGAGAGAAAGGGGAGGGTAATTAAAAAGGTTGAGAAAATAAGGAGAAGAATACACTTAAAAATTTTAAATCCCAATATAAAATCAGAAATCTTTTTACCAAATAATTGTGTGGTTTAGGCAATGCTCTAAACGAACATAGAGCACTTTCCCCATTTGGATGCATATCTAAATTAACTGGAATATTTATTTTTTGTTGTTGTTTGTGTTGTTGTTGAATTAAAGGGAAGGCAAACATTTCTGTTATAAGTTGGTCTTTTTTTGTTCTTTTTGGTAATTTAACTGAAAGAAAAATAATTCTGATTAAAAAATAAAATTAAATTAAAGCACCTTCAAACATAAAATCTTTTCCACAAAAAGGCCCATTCCATTTATTTCCTTTCTGTAAAGGTTCCCCTTCTCCATTGGTTATTTTTGGCATTTTTCTCGAATCAAAACATTTACAAAGAATTGGACATATAGCTAAGGATTTGCCGTTAATTTGGATATCGATGTGATAATTTCCTGGAAATTTTCTTAAATTATTAAGAATATATTTAAAATATATTATTTTTATTTTATTACTAAAAAATTATTATTTTATTTAAAATACTCAAAAATAATTTACAAATTATTTTTTTTCAAAAATTCTCATCAATTTTTAACTAACCAATTTGGGTCGGCGTAAAAGTAATATCAAAACTTCCACCATCTACACGTTGTTTATCCACCGGAATACGTCGTTTGTGCGGTCCTGTAGCAGAAAATCAAAAAAAGAAAATGCATGCATTTATGCACAGCAAAATATTTAGACAAAAAACACCAAAAAGCAAAAAATAAAAAAATATTTTTTTTAATTTTTAAAAATATTTGCAGGCGTTAAGAAAAAATGCGTAGAACAAAACAGAAGGGAAAAGCAACGAAGAAAAATTATTGAAGCATTAAAATAAATATAAAACTTGGAAGTATTAAAAAATAAAAAGCTGGCGGAATTTTTTAAATGAAGGAAAAGTTAACTGAACAGGATTTACTAAAATAATAATTTAACCAAAAATAGGGTTGTTTTTAATTAAATGAGGAACAGACTATATTAAATTTTAATTGAGATTTTTGATTAAAAAGAAGAAAATATTATTAGATATTAAAATAAATGATAGAAAATTTTGTAAAAGAAACTGGAAAAAGGAGTTAAGTTAAATAGGTTAAGAAAAATTTGGGAAATATTTTTTGGGTTAAAAAATGTTAAAATAAAATATTTTTGTTATAAAAATTAATTATTAAAATAAATCTAAATTAAAAAACCCACCAACAACAATAACATTACATTCAACTTTTCTTCCAATTCCTGGCGGGGCATCAATACTAAATCGTTTAGGTTCATCAACAATTGCACTAAAAAATATTTTTTTAATTTTCACTCAATCCATCCACTCAATACCTAGCCAAATCTCCAACAAGTTTAATTTCCTCTTCCTCCTCTCCCTTAGTCTCAACAGATGTTGGCTGTTGTGGAACAACAAGTAATTGTTGTTGTTCCTCTAATTGTTGTTGAATAGGTAATTCAGTACCGGCTCTAACAGGTCGAGGAGAACGTTGGACAGAAGATGGTTGGATTGGACAACAAAGAGGGCTTCCTAAAAAATTCTAAATTTAAAATTAAATCCAAGTAATTACCAGGAACAGATATTCCATTAAATTTCACACTAATTAAATGTTCTAGAGCTTCTTGTGGAGTAAAAGTAACTCTAAATTTAGCTTGCCCTTCTGGTTGTACATAATTTGGAACATTTCTCTTTTCCACGCTCACAATAATTTCCATATTACCAGCCCCAGCCTTAGCTGCATCTATTGTAAAAGCGCAAGAACGCCCAACCTTTTTTGGAAATTTTAACTAAAATTAATTAATTTTTACCTGTCCTCCTTCACTTTCCAAAGCTAATTTAACACAGCTTGCATCAAAAGCTTTTGCTATGAAAGGAGAACCAGGAATTGGTTGATTATTTAATTTAACAAAAATCTAAGAAATTAATTTTTATTTAAATCTTTTTTTTACTTGATGATTTCCAACACTTTTTGGTGTGTAACGAATAATAGAACGACTAGGTTCTTCTTCATAAGCAGCTATATCTACAGGTAAAAGTTCACCTCTTGGGTCCTAAAAAAATTTTGTTAATTTAATTTTCAATTTAAATTTACAATTATTTGAACTTTGGGCAATAAATCTGTTGTGGTTGTTTGTATTCCTTCAATCAAAGACTGCCCATCAACAAAAAATTCTGTTGGTTGTCCAACAGGAATACGTTCTAAACCTGCACCTGATGCTCCTATTTGGCGAGGGGGTGATGATTTTGGGGATGAAAGTTGTTTCTGTGGTAATTGTTGTTGTTGGGGAGGAGAGGAAGGGGTAGAAGAAGTATTAATTAAACGACAAAGAAATGGAGAACCCGGGACATACTTTAATGAAATAATTTAGTGGGAAATTAATAAAGAAAATTTAATTACTTCATTATTAAATCGAACAGATACTCGATGATCTATTGGATCTTTAGGTATAAATGTAATTTCGTATTTGTGTTGTCCTAGAGCATAAGCCATCGAGGGAATTTTCTGAAAAATGAATTTAGAAAAGAAATAATCATAAATTAATTTACCCCTTCATTTACAGCCACTTCTAAATTGCCAACACCTGCTTGACTCGCATCAACAACAAAACTAACAGGTTTGTCAACAGCCCCATCAGGTATATTCCCAACCAAAATTTCTGTAAAATATTTTAAATATTATCTCGATTTTAGGGCAATTCACAATCGGGTAAGCTAATAGTCAGAAAAAAAAACTGGCAATCAAAATTAAATTATACCCGACTACTAATTATAACAATTTACATACTTGTTGGATCATATACACGACAAGTAAAAGGAGAACCATCAATTTCGGTCCCAGCAACCCGAATTTCTACTTCATGATCTCCTAAAATTAAATTTAAAAATATCTAAATAAATTTAAAATACTGCATACCAACACGTTTTGGAATAAATTGTAATTTGCAAGTATTGTTAGAATAATCGGGGAATGTTTCTATATTTAATGGTTCTCTGTCCAAATCTATAATGGAAAAATTCGAATTTTTATAAAAATATACATAATTTTGTAGTTAATTTAAGAATGGATAAAAGGCAGAAAAAGCCCTTTATTTTAAAATTTTATTATGTTAAAATAAAAATAATTTCTAAGGGATCAATCATTAAATATTAAAGAAGGGTTACTAAATCCAAATATAAAAATCACTACTTACCAAAAACTTGTGCCTGTACCAAATCATCAGGTCTTGATAACGTAACCAATAAATCAACTGGTTGTCCAACACGGCTTAAAGAGGGTAATTTGCTAACCATCGGTCTTCCACTAGCTGTTGGGGACATTGCAGCTGTTGGAGGTTCCCCTCTTTGTGTTCCATTTAAAGAATGTTTTTCTTTACTTTTTTTGTCCTTCTTTTTACTTTTTTTCGAACTTGAAAGGAAATTTAGATAAAGTTATTTTAGACAATTAAATTAGTACATTTGAGATTCTTGTCCAAGTATTTGTGGTTCAACAATATGTACTTCAAAAGGACTTCCAGTCACAACTTCTTTATTAAATGTAATATGTACCTAAATATTCTAGTTAAATTCCCCTTAATTTTATTTTCCCAACTGTATGAGTTCCTGGTAAATTAGGAGTAAAAGTAACAAGAAATTTAGCTGCCCCAGCTTCTAATTGGCTAACATGTGAAGGTATTATTATCCCTTCATTATCTTTAATTGCCATTTCCAAATTTCCAAAACCGGCACGTCCAGCATCTACTGTAAATTCTACGGTGTCGTTTAGAACACTTTGACGGACAATATCTCCAACTACAATTTGTGAGGCGTCGTAAACACGAATAGGAAATGGTGATTGAGGGTGTGGAATTGTGTTGACAAATAAATGGACCTTTATTAAAGAAGGAAACGTGAAAATTTTATGTAAAAATAAACTAATTTATGTCATATTTTATGGGTAGAAAATAAACTAGGTATTTTTTAAATAAAATTTTGTCAATCAACTATTTTAAATAAGGTTGCCGGCCTGGTCCGAAAGATCGAGTCGGGCATCGAATTTTGATCTCGGTCGGGCCGGCCCGAAAAAATGACTCGAACATCGGCCCGACTCGAAAACGCAACCCTATTTTAAATTAATAAAAATATAATTTTATTCTGAAATTCCTCATTTAAATAATGTATTTTGTAAATCAGTTAAATGAATAATCTTTGTTGAGTATCATCTTAACCGCTTAATAAAAATGTTTGTGAATAATATTGTACTTAAGGACAATAAAAAATATTTTTTAAATGTTAAAAAACATCATTTGCTAATTAATTAAAAGCCTACTTTGTGTGTCCCAACAACAGAAGGACGAAAACTAATTTCCCAAGATTTAGTCCCAGACTTTTTCAATTTATGAGGTAATGCTTGTTCTGATGTCGGTAATTCATTAGGCATATTTTGACGGGGAATAATTCCTGGCGGTAAAACAATTACGTAAAGTTGGTCTTCCTTTCCAAGTTTGAGTGAATCTATTCGGACATCCACTTCTTTACCTCGGCGAACAACCTTTTAATTAATTAGAAATTTTAATTGAGAAAATAAAAATTATAAGAAAAGTAAGAGAAAATTAACTTTGAATAGGAAAAATTAAAAAGAATTTAAATGAATTCAAATCTCTCGTAATTAAATCTTATCATTAGGGACCAGGGAAAAACATTAATTTAAATCTTCCCTCTACCTCATGTTTACTGGCAATTTTAGACTTTCCCCAGTCAAAAGCATCACTTGCTGTAGCAGCAGAAATGGTTGCTGTAGTCATTGTTGGGGGTGTTATAGACCCAACTTTGTCTTTACTTCCACGGAATTTTAAACTTAATTTTGGTGTGGTTGCCTTTAAAAATATAAATTTAAAAATAATTTAATTAATTAATAACTTTAGAGGATTGTTTTGAACTTAAAGCGGTTTCTGATTCTTCGTGGTCTGTCGGTGTTTCCTTTAAATTAATTTAAATATTTTTTTAAAAATATTTAAAAAAACTTTTAATTCTGCTGCTTTATAAACAGAATGTTCTAATAATCTTCTACGAGTGCCTGGAGTCATTGCTTCTATATCTGAACTGTATGGATCAACAATGTGGGTTCTAAATAAATAAAATGTGAAAGAAATAATATATAAAAATTGAAGAAAAAAGTTTTTTAAATGAATAAACTTTAAGGAATGTATAAATGGAAAGAAATAAAAAAAAGCATATTACACCTCATATATACAGAAATAAATGTAAGGAATAAACTAGTATTGAACTATAAAAATATATAAAAGATTTTAACATTAAAATTTAATAAAACAGAATCATTGCTTCTATGTACATTAGGGCACTAGCGTTAACAGAAATCCCTAAGATTTTTGGGTCTGTTCTTCGGGCTGATTTCAGATTCCTTTTTAGTAAAGTAGGGATAAAGAGTGCCAACATGACTTATGGCAACTTTAAAAATTAAGAATATCTTTACTGTATTTGAGGTGCTCCACTTTCTGTAGATATCGGTGAAATAGCAGAAGAGGAAATTGGAGGGGCAATAATTTCTCGTTCCCTAATAATTCCTTGTTGTTGTTGTTGATTTAATAATTCCAAAGTTTTTTTAATATTTTGATCTAATGGGGCATAAGGTAAATCATTGAATTTTTGTGTTATTTTTATTGGATTTTCTTTTGGTTGGTAATGTTCGGGAGGAATTCGTTCAAAGGAATGTTGAATCTTTAATATTGAAAATTTTTCTCAATGAAAATTGTTATAAATTTAGTTAAAAGAAGGCTTAGGGAATTATGTGTTTAAAAATTATTAATTAATTTACAGGTATTTCCCTTCCAGTCTCAACAGGTGTAGTAACCGGTGTTTTCGGAATATCTCTAAAAAGAGTCATTTCAGCCGAACGAGTCATTTCGAGTTGAGCAGCTTCTGGCATTGATGGTCTAGATATTGGTATTTCTTTTTCTTCAAATAATTTTGGTTTTGGACGTGTAGAGGGCGGAGTAGATAATGGGGATGGCTTCTAAATTAATTTAAATAAATAGCACTAAGTTTAAAAGTATACTAATATACCTACATATTACCTATTTTAATAATTATTAAGAATATTAGTAATATTTTTAATAATGTTAATTAGTAATACTAAAATATTAAAAAAATATTCATTTACAAGTTTTGTAGTAGAAGGTATTCCTCCACCACCTCCATTTCCATATTGAGCTACAGTGTAACCCCCTAACAATGCTGCTTCCTTTATTAAAATTTAATTTTAAAAAATTATTTCAAATCAATATTCTAATAGTTAAATTAAATAAGGGAGATATTTTTTGTTAAAAATTTCTAAATTTACTTAAAACTAGGAATTTGATTTTAAAATTACAAAAAAAATTTTACCACTCCAGCAACAAGTGGGGGAGAACGGGGAAGTTGTGGAGTAGATGATGGAGAGGGTGCTGCTGCTGTATAAGAAGGAGAAGGTGCTGCTTGAGGGGATGCTGATGAAAAATAGGCAGAAGATGAAGGGCCGCGTGTTGGAGGAGGGGAAGCAGCTAAATTTTGAAATTTTAATTTAAAAAATAAAATTAACTCGAAGTAGTTGGCCGTGCATAAACAGGTGCACTAACTGGTTTTCCAACTTGTCTCTCTCGTACATCTACTTTTATTGGACATCCATGTACTTGAAGTCCATTAAAAGTAACATCAATAACATAAGTTCCAGCATGTTGAGGAATAAATGTTACAAGACAACGACCCGCGTCTTTAAAAAAATTAAAAAAATTCCTTTACAAAAGAGAGGGGAGGGAGATTGAAAATAATCATAATTTATTTAACACTTAAAATAATCACCTTGCATTTGAACATTATTTGGAACTTGTCCTTGATTAACAGAAATTTCTAATTGTCCTTTTCCAGCTTCGGAGGCATCAACTGCGGGAATAACATAAAGTTGAGAAATATATCGACGAATATTTGGATTATTATTATTTTCGGTTATTATTTGCTGTTGGTGACCGTTTGACATTTTTTATTTATTTTAAATATTTGAGGAGGTATAGAAATTTATTTATTTATTTAATTTTATAAAAATTATTTAAAAATATTTTTATAAAAGTATAATTATAGATTTTTTTCCTAGACAATTTTAAAAAATTTTATTTAATAAAATGAAAGATAATCTTAAAATATTTTAAAAAGTACAGAGAAAATGAGATAAATTATATTTTTAAAATTATAGTAAAACAAAATAATAAATAATGGATGAAAACAAAAGATCTGAGATTTATTATAGTAAAAAAGATTAAATTATTATTTTTTTAATTGATAAAAATATGCACGTAATTGATAAAATTAATTTCTGTCTCTTCCAGTTACTATTTTTTTAATTATTTTAATATAATTATTTACAGATTACTATATTTACTTTTTTAATTTTAAATTTTCAAATTTATTGATTGACCTAAAAACTAAAAAATAATATTTATTTTTATAAAAATAAATTAAAAAAAATATATTTAAAATAGTTGCGCGGCGCAACCACCCCTCAAAATGTTTGTTTTACGGGGAATAACGAAAAATTTAGGCAAACAAAAAGAGGAAAATGAGGAAAAGAGAAGAAGAACAACAACAAAAAGAGAGAGAGAAAGCAACGGAAAGAGTTGAAAAAAATAAAATTTTTATATAAAAATATATGTGGAAAATAAAACAAAAAAAATTGTAAATTGTTTTGGGAATGAGGACGGGAATAAAAAAAAGTAAAAAATAAAATTATTTATTTAATATTCAGGTCAAAAATGCAAACATACATTGATAGGAACGTGGTTAAAAATTTTAATAAAAATCATTTTAAACAAATCAATTTCTTAATAAAATATATTTAAATTATTAATTTAATAAAGAATTAAAGAAAAAGCTAAAAATTAATACAAAATATTAACAGAAAAAAATGATTTAGTGAGTTTTGCAAGAATTTAAATCAAGTAAGGTATTTAAATCGCCCAAAAAAAGTAGAAAGGCAGAAGGTTTTAATTCTAAATTTTGGAAAATATATTTTAAACAAAAGATAGTTTTTACTTTAATTTTAAACATTTCTTTAAGAAAAAAAATAAAAACAAAAGAAAATATTTAAAAAGAAAACCAAGAATTACTAAAATATATAAATTTTCGTAATTTTGATCAAATAAATTGATAGGTAAAAGAAAAATTTTAGAAAAATAACTGGAATGGTGTGAGAATTGTTGATTTATTTAAATTAAAATATTTAAATAAAACAAAAATTAATTACATAATTCGAAATTAGAAGATAAACGTTTAAATAAATTTTATTTTTAATTTAATATAAAAAATATTCTTTTATTAAAAATAATCTAAAATACACAACAATCTGAAATTTCAAATCAAAAATGTATTTAAAATTATTTAAAAATACTATTATTGTAAATATTATTTGTCATGTAAACCTCTTAGGTAAGTCTCCTTTCCTCCTCCCTCTCTTTTATTATTATTTTTTTGTTGACAACCACAAACTAACTAACTAAAAACTAACTAAACTAGCTTCTCCCCTCTATAAGTTGCGTGCAATGAATGAATATATTTTTATATATTTAATATTTTTTGAGGAGGAAAAGAGAAAAGTGGAAAACTGACAAAAAAACTGGAAGAATAATAAAAGAAGAAGAAAGGGAGAAGAGAAGAAGAATATATTTACGTGAAAATAGGACCGAGAAAATGATTAGAAGGGGATTGTATGTACAATTTAAAATAAAAAAAATTTTGAGGGGAAAAGTGGGACAGAAAAAGGAGAGAATTAAGGGCGAAAATAGTTATACAAAAATTTATTTTTTAAATAATATTTATTTATGCATGTACAAAATGGTTAAATAATGATGATGATGATACTTTTGCAGTCAAATAAATAAATAAATATTTGTCGATCATCACCTCAATATTCAATGAAGCGATTAATTTGTGTTGAAATTAAAATGGGGATATTTGTATGTAAATAATGATTTAATTTCAAAAAATATTTTTAAAAATTAAAAAAATTCATTTCCCAATCCCTGATATTTTTTAAATGAAATTAAATATAGGTACTCTCAAATAAAAGGAAAAACGATTTAAAAAAAGTTGAACAATGTGAAAATAAAAATATTTAAAATAAAATAAATTATTCAAAAAAAAATAAAAAAATTCCAAACTTTTAACTTCTTTTTGTAAAAATTATTTAAATAAAAAGATTTTTTGTTAAGTCTTTAAAGTGATCTCGCGTAAGAGAAGAAAAATAAAATAGTAAAATGGTTAAACGAACAAATTAAAATACAAAAAATAAATAAATTGACATTGAAATAATGAAAAAATATTTTTTTAATTTTATTGAATAAATTGGTTGAAAATGTTGAGAAAGAAGGGTTATACAAAAATATATAGTAGAGATTAAAAATTAAAATTAAAAATAATTTTAAAAATAAAAAATATTAGTCTTTAAATTTTGTAAAAATTATTTTTATTAATTTAATTTTAAAAATTTTTATATATAATTAATTTTATACACACGAATTTTTATTTTTTTTTCGATCAAAATAATTCTGTTTTATTTTTCTAATAATTACTAAAAATTCTTTACCAGAAATAAACGAAATTTTTGTAGAAAATAATTAAATTACTAAATAAAAAGTAAAATTAAAGAGAATTAAGTCTATTAAATAAATAAATATATTTTTTTGTATTTTCAACAAGTTAAAGCAATTAAAAATAAAATAGAGAATATTTTCTTCTTTTTCTTTAATTTACAATTAATTTAATTTAAAAAGAAAATAAAAAAAAATATTTTTATATGTTAACTAATTAAAAGTAAAAAAGTAAATTTGTTTTGACTATAAATATAATGATGATTAAGCTAAAAAAAGAAAAGTACTTTACAACATCTGATTTGTGTAATATGTAGAAAATAAAAATGGGAAAAAAATTAAAAAAAAAAGGGGGGGGGGGAACAATTAAATTGTTAATAAATTAATTTTGAAAATTAAATTTGCAAAAGAAAATAATTAAGAGAAAGACTCTATTATGGGAAATGAAAATTTTGATTGATTAATTAAAAAAATTAAAAATATTCTTTTTTAATTGATTAAAAAAGTTGGATGTTATCCAAATTAATATTTAAAAACTGTATTTTATTGTAAAAATATTTAATTCTAAAATATTCTCAAAAAAGATTGATTTACTAAAAAATGGAAAAATGTAAAAAACAAAATATTAATTGAAAGATTTACATGAAAAATAAAATAAAAATATTTTTTGATAAACTAAAAAATATTTAATTTATGAATAGACAAAAATTATACAAAAATATAAGTAGAAAAATTTGATAAAAAGTAATTTTAATTTACAAAATTAATTTATCATTTTTTAAAATAATTTTTTATAAATAGTTAAAAAATTATTTAAACTGAAATCGGTAGTGTCGGGGATCGGGGTTTGTCGGGGTAAAGCCTTCGGAATTCGGATCGTAGGGGCCGGGGTTCCGAGGGTCGGATTGCTACCCTATTTTAAACTTAATTTTGTTTATTTTTAATTTTAAAATGTAAATATTTTTGTTAATTTTAAAATTTACCAATAAAATGGACAGGTTTGTCAGGAATATAATCTTCTTCACTTCCACGTAATTTAACATGTACTTGACGAGGATCGAAAGCAGAAATAATTAATTGGTCTACATCAACTAAACGGTCATCTATATACACAGAAACTTCGTAATCACCAGCCTTTTTAAATTTAATTTAAATTTTTATTTAAATAAATAATTAAAATATAGAATAATTTTTTAAATTTATTTTTGTTATAGTAAATCTGTTAAAAAAGGAATAAAGAAAAATTATTACTGAATTTTGAACTTAATATGTATTTTCAACAATTTAACCCAAAAAATAACTTTTAAATAATTTTTTGTTGTATTTACACCCTCTCATTTTTAAATTAATCAAAAATTAATTTTTTAAATTTATTCATTTACCTTCATTAAAGTATATTCACACCTAACAGTTCCAGGCCCTCTTTCAGTTAAAAATAAATTTTCAATAGGCCTCCCACTTTCAATATCAACAATTCTGACAGCAACATTTGTTGTCCGTAAACGAATATTAGATCTAACATCAAAATGTGCCAATTCCCCAACAATAGCTCTATCCAAACCAGAACCAATTAATTCTGTTATTCTTTAATTAATTAATTTTTAATTTAAATATTTCTTTCCAAATATTTACATGTCTTCTTTTTCATTTGTTTTTGGAGAAATTAAAGGTTGTTGTTGTATATCTGATCTATTAATTGTTGAAGGAGAACTTTCAATAAAAGGAATAGACCAAGGAGAGTCTCGAACATGTTCTCCATTAAATCTTTTTTTAAATAAAAATTAATTTTAAATTAAATTTCTACCTCATTTCCACAAAATGTCTAATTTCTTGTGTTGGAGTAAATTCTGCAATAAAATGTCTAGATGTTGTTTCATGAACCCGACAAGCAACCCTTCCATTATTAATTACAATTTCTAAATTTCCTGAACCCGCAGCTGTTGCATCAACTTTTTTTTAAAATTTTATTTCAAAAATTAATTTAAAAAATACTTTCAAAAGTGTGGGGCTTATTTAAATTTTTCCCTTCAATTTGTTGAGGCATTCGTCTAACAGAAACAAGTTCAGGATCTCCAACTTGACAGCTAAAAGGACTTTCAGGTATTTGACGGTCAAATAAAAATACATCAATTAAATGCTCTCCTTTATTTTGAAAATAAATTTAAAATATTTTTCATAAATTTAGTACCAGTTTCATTTGGATTCCATTCAACTTTAAATGTTTGTCCATCAAATGGTGATATTCGGGCATGCCTTTTGACACCACTTGGAGCTAAATAAATTAATTAAAATAATTAATTTGTATTTTAAAACTAGTAAATGTTGAAGAAATTTGTGACAATTCAATGCCCGGGGCATGAACAAAGAAAGTAGCAAGTCTGCCAACAGCAGCCATTTGTAATTGATCTCCATAAACAGAAGATATACCCCCATTTCCATCTTCAGTACCAGCAATGTCGAGAATAAATGGAGAACCTTTTTTTAAAAAGAATTTCTATTTTTTGATATTTAAAGAAAGTTTTTTTGTTCGGGGAATAACTGAATACATTGAAGCAAATAAAATTAATTTAAATAATAAATTATTTAAAAATATATTTTAATTACACATTTTCTTTATCATTTTTTGCCAATTTCCAATCAAAATTAATTAATTTAAAAAACATTCCCTTACCTTTAACATCTCTATTATTAAAATCAATTTGTATTTTATATTTGCCAGGGCCTTGAGGTTCAAGTTTGGCTCGATAAACATTTGAATTTGGAGGTTCCTCTTTAATTACTGTATCTATTGGACGTCCATTAATTGAAGAGAATACCTTTATTTTTAAATTAAAAAATAATTTTCAATTTAATTTTTCTTTACTTTAACAGTTCCTTTCCCGGCTCTAGCAGCATCTATTGTAAATTTTAATTCGTGTCCAACTAATCCAACATCCAATCTCAAAAATTTTTTTATTCAAAAAATAATATTTATTTATTAACCCAGAAACATGCACCAAATCGGGATCAAAAACAAAACAAGAAAAGGGGGATCCTTCAATATGTGCCCCTTCATATAATATTCCAATAAGCCATTTTCCTTTAGAAAAAATATTTTTTAAAATTCAAAAAAATTATTTCCTCACCAATCCTTTCAGGTGTAAAAGTTGTTGTAAAAGCATTCCCCCTATGTATTACTTCACAATTTCGTTTAAGTCCTTGGGGGGAAGTTACATATATTTGTATATTTCCACTGTTAATTGCTTCTATTTCTCCCCCAATAATTGATGTTGTTCTTGTATTTACCTTTTAATTTAAATTAAAAAATATTTTTAAAAATATTTTTTCAAAATTACCACAATTTCAACAACAGAATCTACAGCACAAGGTTCATTTAATCCAGAAAAGAAAACATGTCCAATAGGTGAAGGGAGTTGTTGCTGTTGTCCTCCCCCTTTATCTTCTTCTTTTAACATTTTTTTATTTAAATAATAATTACTAATTTAACTAATTAAATAATTAATTTCTTGAAATAAAAAAAATATTTCATTAAAATTAATTAATAATTAATTTATCAATTCTATTATCTCTCATTATTCAAATAAATATAAATGACCCTCACCTACATTTCTATGGAAAATATTCGAAAATTATTTGAGGTAAAATTTAAGAATTTTTGTAAAGAGAAATTAGTATATGTAAATTTTTAACAATATTAAAATAGACAATATTAATAGAATAACAAATTAAAAAGCATGAGGAATCGGTAATTTTTAATTTTCATAATAATTAGAAAAAGGGTCACATTATTTCCCCTAATTTTATTTTTTTTAACATATCCCCCTTTTTCTAAAAAATTTCTATAAGTTAATGGCGCAAAATGGCCATAAATTAAATTAAAATAAAGCCGGGAACGGATATAGGGAACCAGAATTCACTTTGTGAAAGGATAGCCGAACTTTGGTCTTTAGAATAATTGTAACAATTGCTTATTTTTTATTATTAAAGACAGGTAAAAATCATATTTGCGGGTCACGCATCCATGATTTTTTATAACAATTTTGTGCGGGACAGGCTTGCAAATTTCGTAAAATTTATTGATAATTTGTAATTTTAAAAATTTAAAAATATGCAAAAAAATATTTAAATTAAACAATTTAAATATATTTATTGACTTCTCTAAAATATACAAATTATTATGAAAAATAACTGGCGTTTCTTAACATTTATTATAAAATATTCACATAATCGCGTCCTTCAATATATTTTTGGGAGAGATAGAAAAGGCTAGTTTTTATTCTAAAAAATGCGGATGCGCACCACGCGCTGTGCAAACTACTGGCCCATAAAAGAAAAGATTTTTTGGAGAAAAAAAAGGCGTGATAACCACCAAAAAGGAAGAAAAAATGGAAGCAAACCAGAGCGATTTGTATATTTATTAATGTATATCCTTTCCCCCCATCCATCAACTAAATATGGCGCAGAACATTCTAAATAGTCGCAATTTCTGTATTTTTTTGAAAATATAGTTAAAAATTCCAAAAAAAAAATTTTAAATTTGAATTTTTAAATTTTTCTTAGAAATATGTTCAAAAAGAGAATTTTACTTTATAGCCAGATTTAGAAACATTAATTTTAAAAATTCCTTTCTATTTAAGTAATGTATGCGTTAAATTTATGAAAAAATGTCTATTAAATTAAGAAATCTATGAATAAATATGTACATACATAACATGTCTATGTAAATCTACATATTTTGAAATTAATAAATGAAATAATTAAATTATCAAAGTAAACAATGGAGCAAAATTAATAAGAGAATTTTAGAAATTTTTGAGCTTTGGGACAAGGGATAAGAGATGGGAGGATTCTTATATCATAAAATATATTTAATTACTGTAAACACTCAAAAGTAACGAAATTGAAGGAAGAGAAGGAAATTTAGGGCGCGCCGAAATTTGCGGATTTTAATTTGCGGACCCGAAATTTGCGGACCCGAACTTTGCGGACCCGAAATTTGCGGACCCGAACTATGCGGACCCGAATTTTGCGGATCTGAGATTTGCGGACCAAAAATTTGCGGACCGACAATAGAGTCTACTGAACCTCGGAAATTTCAAAAATTTTAGCCTGCGGCGTTAATTAGGATAAATTTAGGCATAAATACCTTATGAAATGGCCATATAAATGATTTCTTCATGGAATTTTCTCGGTTTTTTAAATTATGAAATAATGTTAAGATAAAAAATTGATAAAAATTTTGAAAAATCAAGAAAAAATTATGGTTTAATACAGATCATGGTAAACTCTGCCGGGATCATCGAAAAATAAAATTTTTATTTTTTTCTTCTTACTCAAGTGTCGGTCCTAAAATCTTGGTTCCGCAAAAATCAGGTCCGCAAACTTCGTGTCCGCAACCTTCGGGTCCGCAACTTTCGTTCCGCAAATTTCGGGTCCGCAAAGTTCGGGTCCGCAAAATTCGTGTCCGCAAAGTTCGCGCCACGAAATTTAGTCTTTATCGAGATTAGACGTGCATTTAAGTTATTCAACCTCGCTAAACTACCTTAATAAGAACTTCAATAATTCCACTCACATAGCAAATCACTTTTGTTAATCGCCCCCAGCTCAGTTCGATCCGAGACTGATAAGAATAAAATTTAGCGAATATATGGGTGTTAACCCGTTAATCACTCCAAAATAAACGAGCAAACACGCATAATCAATTTTTATAACTTTAATACAAAAAATTTCCTCTCATCATTCATCATATTTTAGGAGAAAAAAAGTTTTTGATAAAAAAAAGTAGAAAAATCAAAAGCCAAAAGGTGTGGTAAAAATAAATGATTGAGGGAGAGAATTAAATAAATATTTGTTGGCTTTTTTTCAATTATTTATGTGTACGTAATTTTTATTTTAACAATTTTTTTGTAAATTTTTTCTAAAAATTTTGAAATTAATTTAAATATATTTTGATTATTTTAAATTTATTATTCCAATGTAATTGAGGTGGCTTACGTAAAATGGCAACACACAGTTAAGTAAACGAGTGGATCTTTTAATAGGAGGTTTAAATTTAAAAAATTATTTTAAATTTTAATTAATGCTGGTCAAAAAATTTTAATGTTAAAAATTTGTGTAGTATTTTTTGTATAAATTAAAGTAACATTAAGGGTGCCTAATACAGTGGCGGAAATTTACTTAGGGAAAGGGTAAACTCCATGTAATTACGTTCATCTTTATCCGATCTGGCAGATCTAAATTTTAAAAAATAGCTTAATTCCTATCTCAGTTGACATGTTTCAGCGTTTTTCAAAATTCTGATAATTTCGAAAACTTTTCGACCGGTCTAACAGGTACTACATTTTCGACTTTTCGGAGAAATTTTTTTGAAGTCTGTAAAAAATATATGTGATTCTCCTCTAGATTCTGAATACAATGCAAAAAACCGCATCTAAATCGGTCCGGATTCTACAGAGTTATGAATTTTTGAAAATCGAAAAAACACCCATTTTTTGCAAAAAAATCGACAAAAATGGCAAAAATGGGTGTTTTTTCGATTTTCAAAAATTCATAACTCTGTAGAATTTCGACCGATTTGGATGCGGTTTTTAGCATTGTATTCAGAATCTTTAGGAGAATCACATATAAAATTTAGAGACTTCAAAAAAATTTCTCCGAAAAGTCGAAAATGTAGTACCTGTTAGACCGGTCGAAAAGTTTTCGAAATTATCAGAATTTTGAAAAACGCTGAAACATGTCAACTGAGATAGGAATTAAGCTATTTTTTAAAATTTAGATCTGCCAGATCGGATAAAGATGAACGTAATTACATGGAGTTTACCCTTTCCCTAAGTAAATTTCCGCCACTGTATATTTTTAAAATATCTAAACTGTTAAAAAAGCCTTGACCCCCAAACATTTTCATTTTTACTTAAATATTTATGCAATATTTTGCAAGTCTTCGATTATAAATACATATAATTTTTTTCTAATTTTCCTATCAACATCAACAACCCCCCCCCCCACCCCCCCCCCTCTTTTCCAATTTCTGTGTGTTATCTGCGCGGCCTAAGACATTCCAATTAAGGTAAAATCAATCTTAAAAATGTTTGTGCTATTTGTATATATTTATTGCGTTTTTATATTTTAAATGAAAATAATAAAATATTGCGCGTGATAATTAAAGGATAAAAACAAAAATAAAAATTTGTGGACAAAAATATTTTGGAAGAATTTATTTATTTTTCGGATTTATCCAAAAAAATTATTACAAAAATAAAATTTAATTAAAAATATAATATTTTATTTTTTGAAAAATAAAATATTTTTTATTAAAATTGCTGTAACGCTTCAGGGGAAGGAACACAATATTTTATTTTTTTGGTTGTAAAAAGAGAGAAAAGGAAATGACTATTTTTTTATTTTTCAATTGAAGATGAGAAAAATAATTTTCATTTTTGGTTGCCGTTTCCATCAAGTATGTAGTTGTTGTTGATTGGGGGCGCGAAGAAAACAGAAACCACAGAAAAATTATTTTAAAAAAATGGAAAAGAAAATGGAAAGGGAAATGACCAAAAAATATTTAAAAAAATAATTTTAAATTTAAATAATTAAATATTAAATTATAAAAAATAATTGGGTAATTAAATAAATAAATTTTTGTTTCCAAAAAAAAATTTTTTTTTGAATTTAAAATAATATTTTTAGAATTATTAATTTGTTAATTAATAAAAATAATTTTTAAAAGAATTAAAATTAATTTTAATTAAAAAATATTTTGACCATCAAATAAACGAGAGAATATTTGGCGACTAGAAAAAGGTAAATATAAATAAATAAAAACAATTTTTTTCTAAAGAAGAAAACCCAAAAAGAAATTCATTTCTTCCCCGTTTTTCTGTTAAATATAATTTAGTAAAGGAAATAAAACAAATCAGAGCAAAAAGTAATTCCAAGGTCGATCAAAGATTTTGATAAGAAAAAATTCTAAATAAATATTAAAGAGAGAATTAAATAATAAAAATAAATAATTATAAATTATTTTAATTTAAAAATAAAAAAAATTAGCTAGTAAATTAATGGAAGTCCACTAAAAAGTTTTTAAAATTATACATAATTTTTAGTAATTATTTTTTTAAATAATTACCTAAATAAAAAATATTTTATCGAAATAAAAAATTAAATCAAATAAAACGGAAAATAACCCGAGAAAATTAAAATGTTTGTGGTACTTTAAAGAAAAAAAATAAAATTAAAAAAGGAAAAGTAAAGAAATTAAAAATAAAACTAAAATAAAAATTATTAACCTTAAAAAATTTACAAAAAAAATTTTTTTTGTAAATTTTCATTTAAAAATTTAAAATCCAAAAAAAAACAAGTTTTTTAGCTTATTTTTAATTTTTATTTAAAAATAAATGTGGCGACAGGATTAAAGTTAATAAAAAGGTGGACAATAAAGAGAGGAGGAAATAAATAAAATTTAGATTTAAGCGATTAATCTCTCTTTCCTCTCTCTCCTTCTCTTATTTGTTGATGACCCCCAATTTGGAAAGAAAGAAAATATTCACGCAAAAGTCAAAATGCAAAACAGAAAAAAATTTTTAGAAGAAGATTAGAAGGATATATATATTTAAATATGTATGTATATATTTTTGTGTTTTTAATTTTTGCCGAAAATTGTTTAAAAATGAGGGAAAAAAAAAGAAGATAATTTTTAAGAAAAAAATATTTTTAATTTCTTTTAGATAAAATATGTATATGATAGATAATTTTGAATTTTAAAAAGCGGAAGACGGAAGACGGAAAAGCAAAAAAAGACGGAATTCGGCGGAAGACGGAAGAAAATCCATCCCATTTACATAGCAGAGGTCGGTCGGAATTTCGATTTCCGACGTTTGAGCCATTTCCGATTTCCGACAGTTCTGATTTCCGGCACGATAGCCATTTCCGACCGACCCCTGGTACTTCTGGTACATAATACCTGTAAAAAGGAATAATTTAAAAATAAATAAAAATTGTAAAAAAGAAAATTTATATCTTTTTTCATCATTCATATCATCTAAATTTAAAAAAATTCTTTCTTCCTTTCACTTCAACAAATTTTCTATAAACTATTTAAATATATTTTTAATGCAATTTTGGAGCTTTTCCTTTTCCTTTATTTTTTGGATGGATTGAAGATTGCCCTTGTGTTGAATATTCTTGATGTTGTTGATGATGATCTTAATTAATTAAAATTAAATTACTTTTCAAATGATTTAAAAAAGCCTCGAATTATTGGGCGGCTTTGATGCTGAAAATGTGGAATACTTCCAGTAGACCCAATTATTGCTCTTCCCAATTGATTTTGATGAAGAAATTCTTTATTTTTAAAAATTTAAAATTAAAAAAAGTTTTTCTCCACCCTTGTTTAGAAGGTAGAGAATATTATAGGTAATAGAGTTTTCAATATCTCAGAATGTGAAATCTCTAAAATATCTCACCTCTAATGGATAATTTCAGGGAGAGACAACTAAGAGTTTGGGATACATCTTTTATTTTTGATTTAATTAAAAAATATGTATTATTAATCCAGGTATGTATTATTAATCCACTCATTTTTACGAAGTTGCTCACAATTACAGAAAGTTTTTCACAATTTTTTAGAAAATTTTTGTCGAAAAATTAAATCGAGGTTAATTAAATTAAAATTAATTAATCGAAAAGATATTTTAATAATTTTGACAGATTTCGATAATTTTGTTTTGTTTTCATAACTTTTGTTTCGGGTTTTTCTAACTATTTACATATCTACTTATTTCTTTATATGAGGACAAATTTGAAATATATATCTACCTTTTTGAACATTTACTCGATGTTCATCCGTCATAATGTGTCGAAATAATCTACTTTCCCTTTTTTCAGACAACTAAAATATTTAAAAAATAATAATTACAAATTTAGTAATATTAAAAACTATTGAATTGCATAACATGCATTTAGCTTTTTTATTGTCAAATTTGAAATATTTTTTGTTTTCTTCAACTAAGTTCAAGTCTAATTGTTTCTCTTAATTTAATTATTAATAAAATAAAGAAATTAAAACAAAAACACTACGATTTGGATTTAAAGCTCGTCTATGTTTAGCTGATAATAAATGATCACTAATATTACTTTTTAAACGTGGAGTTAACTTAAATAAATGTAAATATTATTAGGTTATATTTAATTATATAGATAATTACTTTAGAACGACAAACATTACAAATAAGTATATTTGTATTTACTTCTATTGTAAAATTGTCAAGTTGGTTAAGATCTCTTAACCATATTTCCAACCATTTTCTATATTCTAAATTTATAATTACATTAATATAACTTTAGTTCCAACCCCTCCATCTAAATTAAACTTAATTTCGTATCATTCGAAGGTCTCGACATGCAAAATAATCATTATTAAATCAACTCCATAAAAAGTTGCTTATCTCGAAATCTTTCAAGGGCTTGGATCGGAAGTGGGGCTTGGATCCAGGGCTTGGATATGAAAATGTCAAGCCAATAAGTTTAATTAGGAAGCAAATAGAGGGGGGGGGTAAATATAAATATGCTACAAAAATATAATTTCAAAATACAATTCATATCACTCATATTTCTCTTTCAAAATTCCGCAGGTGAGAACTTTGAAAATTTTAATATTAAATTTGATTTTTAACCAAAAAGCTCATATGTAAGTACGTATATGTAACTTGGACATCGACACTTAATGTCAATGTCGTTTGGTGGAATAGGCCCCTGGTATAATCACCCTTTTGCTGCTCTGTTTGTCCCAATGCATGATTTTCTGTTACATCTTTTTCCATTACAAATTCATGTCTAACGGGCTGTGGAGGGGATGTTGTGTGATGTTGGCAGTTTGACAGTGAAAATTGATCCAAATCATAGCCAAAAATGTCAAAATTATCCAAAGGCACTTCTGTTGGATATGTAGACAATGATTCAAGTTGATAAGGGCTATTTCCAAAATAATTTTGGTTTTCGAATTCAGCATTTTGTGTTGAAGATTCGTGACCAAAATTAGGTTCAAAAGATGGATATGTTGGAATATTTGTTTGATTTGTCCAATCCCCAATATAATTCATTGAATCAGGCTCTTCATGTTGATAATAAAATGGATGTTCTCTATTTACTTGATTTTCATTCCTTCCTCTTGATGAAATATTACTACCCATTTCACTTCTAATTGGACTTGCTTCTCCGTTATCATTTGTAAAATAAATTAAAATAAAAAACAAAAAAAGAATTTTCATTCTTATAATCCTTTAAACATAAAAATATTTTTTAAAATATTTATGTAGTTTTTAAGTTAATAAGAATTAATCTTTTGTGGAGTATGTATGTACAGATAAAATGTACAGATAAACTTACCGTATTTTCTCGATTAATTCCCCCCTCTCGATTAATTCCCCATGTCAGAGTTGGGTTGAAACAATAATTCCCCACCCCCAAATACCCTAATGCACGTTCAAATGCCAAAACTCAAATAATTCCCCTCCCTCGATCTCGAATAATTCCCCCTCTCGATTAATTCCCCATGTTCCCATGCCGAGTGAAAAAATAATTCCCCAGGGGAATTAATTGAGAAAATACTGTATTTATTATTTGAGTTTTGTTTCGATTAGAATTAGAATCTTTTGGGTTCTAAAGCCAACAGAATTGTTTTGACTTTTTGCTATATTAATCTCCATAATTAATATTTTAAAAAATACAAAATTAAAAAAAAATAATTTTTTATAAATAAAATTAAAAAGAAAAGTCAATTAAGAATTTCATGTGGCATGAATTTTGAAATGAGATGCGCGCGCATTTACTTGCGCAGTGCTGTAAAGGATAGATGTATCTGATCTTATCGATTGGGGTAAGTGGTTTACCAAATGATAAAAGAAATAGGATCGGTAGCGAGTCTTTTTGAGATGCCGAGATGAAAACTTGAATCGAATTCCCAGTTTCCTAGTTTGGATTTGGAAGCTCAATCTTCTTGCTTTTTTAAACCGGGAAACTATGAAGAAAAAAGTCAATGAAATTCAAGATAGATAAAATTCCAAAATAACAGCTTTCCTAAGGTGACATTTTAATAAAATTTATTGGGTTGTCAGGAGGAGGAGCGAATTCGCTTCTGTCTACGGAGCGAATTCGCGTTCTGGGATCGGGACCTACGATTTGCTGGTCTACTCTATTCCTTAGCAGTATATTGCAGTTTACCAAATTGCTTGGTCCGATTCAGTAGAATTAGATGAAGACATCCTAATCCTATTAGTGACATTTGGGAGAACGAACACTCAAAGGGAAACAATATTCGTTTAATACATTTATGTATATAGCAAAAGGATTTGATCAACAACACTATTTTTTAAATATTATTTTTTCAAAGCCAAAACTCGTAAAAATCTTCCAATTTATAGAGTATATCCATAAATTCTCGATAAACAACAAAATTAACATAAAAATTAACTTTTTCCAAAATTATCTTCCCTTCCAAAAATGCCTTTGTGTTGTTATTCTCCTCAGAATATTGTTCTTCTTTTTTAGATATTTTGTTGTTTAAATAATAAAAAATTTAAAAAATGTTGTCAATTTCTTTTTCTCCTTTTCCATTTTAAAAACTCATTTCCAAATCAAGTATATTCATTTTTTAATTATTTCACAATCCTCTTTTTAATCCCAAAAAATTTTTCTTTTCAATTTTGTTTCTTAAATTTATCTGCAACAGTTGTTTTATTGGTAGATTGTTTTGATGTTGAAGATTTTGAAGATAAAGATTTTCCACCAGGAGGACGGTAAATTTCACGTTCAGGACGATCCTTAATAAAAAAATAATATTAAAAGCAATTTAAGAGTATAAATGGAGGAAATAAAAAGAATAATATAATAAAAGAATTTGGTCGATGAAACGTGATTATTAGAATTACTTTTTTTTTGGAAATTTTTAATTGTCACATAGAGGTGGGAACTCATGGGGAACTAAAAAACTAAACTATAGTAATTGAACTAAACTCATGTGAACTCTATGGAGCTCATATCGGAATATTCTAAAGTTACCCGACTGATTCAGGCTACATCTCGAATACATTATATATTAGAAAATCGAAAGCAAAATACAACAAATCTAAATTTCGAAACAACTCCGAAGATCCCGATATAGTATATCTCACCACCACTCCCTTCTTAGATAAATTAAAAATTTACTTTTGCCCTAACACGTGTTGAAGTAGATAATTGTTTCTTTTCTTTCTCTTTATTTTGAACTTGATTTTCTATTTTATCATCAATTTCTTCAGTTTTTGTCTCTTTTTGTTTTGTTTCCAAATTATCTTCTTTTAATTGTTTTGAATAATTTTTAGAAATAATATTTTGATTTTCGACAACATTTTTCTTTTCCACATCTTTTTTGGTCATCTCATCAACTTTTGTTTTCAATTCATTAGTTTTTTCCTTCTTTTCAATATTTTGATTATCAAGTTTATTTTTCCCTAAAAAATATTTTTTAGAATTATTTTTTTAATTTGAATTTAATTTCATAATTTCGCTAGTTTTAATTTGAATGAGATGTAGGTTTAGAAAAAATTAAAAAAAACCTCCAGACTCGCGACGTTCCTTTCCCGTTTTCCTCAACTGTTGTTGACTCCCTCTACCAACTCCAACAATTTCTATATCAGCATTAATAGTTGCTTCATTATTTTTACTTCTCTTCTTTACTTCACCAACAATTTCATTTTTTCCTTTAATTTCTTTTAAATTTTTCTTTTCTGATTTTTGTTTTTTTATATTTTTATCAGAATTTAAATTAATATCAGGTGTTGTTTCGCGTGAATTTGAGAATGAACTGCCAATTAAAAGTTGCTTCTTTTCAATTCGTTCAACCAATTTTTGTTGCTTTTTTCGTCCCTAAACAAAATTATTTTTTATTAAAAATCCAAAACAAAACCTTTTCATTTGAAAGTTTATTAATATATTCAGTTAAAGGCGTTTCTTGTATCATTCCCTCTTCCTGTCGACGTTGCTTCTCTTCTAATTGACGAACAAGTACATCAAAGTCAATAACTTTTTTGGTGCCAGCATTCAAAGTCTGATTGTATTGATCGAGAAATTTGAGATATTGAGCTTCTAAAATGAATGGGATTTTTTCTAAATTTTAAATTAATAAATAAAACAACCATTCTTTAAAGTTCCACAACGAGTATCACATTCTTTTGCAGTTAAAGTTTTATCTTCTAACAAACTTCTAGGAAATGATTGATTTAATGCCCATTCAACAATAGCCATAGATTCATTTCCTAAAAATTCTAATTATTTATTAAGTTAATTTATTAACCTAATTTATCAACAAAAACATAGCCATTAAAACGTTCAGAAAATTGTACAGCCTAAAACATAAAAATAAATCTCTAAAATTTAAATAATTCCCTCACATCTTTTTCCTCATGAAAAACTAAATAAGCACGCGAGAATGCGTGTGGCTTCATTTCCATATCAGCGGGACAAAACCAAAAAGCACAAGGTTCTGATTGAAAAGGTTGAAGTTGAGCAAAAAGCTCGTCTTTTGACATCCCTGGAGGAAGACGACGGAGCACAATCTGAAAATTTTATGTAGCATCAAGATTTTTACCCTCCTCAGAACATTTAAATGAGGAAATGAGAAAAAAATATTTTTTTCATTTAATTTTACCTTAGCCATTTCTTCTTTTTCCTTTCCTCCAATTTTCTTTTTGTTTAAAGTTGTTTCTGCCTCGACTTTGTTTGAAGTAGTTATAGCTGTCCTACCATCATCCAATATAGCCTCATCCTTCGCAGTCATTAGTTGGAAATTGACAGATTCCTTCCTAACAATTCTGAATTTTATTTTAAAATATTTTTAAATTCTTTTTAATTTAAAAATAATTTATTTAATGTTATAATAACATAAAATTAAAGAAAACAAATTTAAATATTTAAAATTTATTCAATCTAAATATCACAATAATTAAATAAGCACAATCTTTAAAAGGCAAATAAATATATTTTCTCTGATTATAAATATTTTACAATTACATACTCGTAAAAGAAATTATCATTTTTAGAGAAAATATCATTTTAAAAGATAAACAATAAAAAAAGGTAGTTTAATTACTAATAAAATTTAAAACTTGAAATACTATGAAGAATTTAAAATTCCTTTCGTTTGAAATTTTTTAATGACTAAAATATTTTAAATAAAATTCAGCTAAAAAATAATATCAGAATATTTAGTTAAAGGTATATAAAAATATTAATGAAATGCACTTGCAATAGTCGACGGAAAAACGTGTTTTCTGGAAATTGTCGGGTTATCAAAAAATTAAACTTTTCTTTGGGTTTCAAGTTTGGTATCCAAAATTTATATAAGCAACGGGACCATTTAGGTTCCGAAATCCAAAAAATAACGGAATCCAAAGTAAACTTGAAACCAGGGTGGCCCCTTCCAAAACACTAAAATAGGGCGCAGCCACGCAAAAATATGGCAAAAATAGGGTGAAATCGGCCAAAAATAGGGCAAAAACTAGGGCATGGCTTTAAAAGCTTAAACATAATTAAAATTTCAAATAAGGCAAAAATTTAGAGGATTTTGGAAGGCCAAGAAGCCAACTTTCTTTCATTTTAGCGCCGCAGGCGAAAATTTTGAGGATTTTGGAGCTCAAGCAGCCAGATTTATTCCATTTTTTGCGCTTCAGGCAAAAATTTTAAGAATTTTGGAAGGCCAGGAACTCAGAAATCCTTCATTTTTACCATTTTTTACAAAATCCCAAAAAACTATAGAAATATTACGAAATGGTAAAAATAGGGCAAAAATATGGCAAATGAGAAAATAGGGAAAAAATAGGGCGAAAAGGTCAAAAATAGGGAAAATCCTCTATAAATAGGGTAAAAGGGCCACCCTGCTTGAAACCCAAAGAAAAGTTGTTTGATCTATAAATCTATAATTTATACAATATTGAAAAAAGAATGAGCATGAATAGTTTGTGAATGTTAAAAATTATTTTAAAAGGCAGAGCGAAAAATCTAGCCTCACTGGTATAAAATAAAAAATGATCAAGGACACATGAATATTTTGTAGAATTTATAAGTAAATTTATTTTGATAATTTTTTAAGTCTAATAAATAAATTAACTTAAGAAGGGCTGTCCAGAAAATCTTACGGGGTTAAAATTTTAAAAGAAAACATTTTTATAAACAAAAACAATTAAAGGACAAAAAGTCAAGACATGAAACAAGCATATATTAGAAAATTCTAATACTGATAATTAGTGGGAAAACATACTTATTTTAATTTGTAAAATATCAACAAAGTTTAGTTGAATTATAACGGAAAAAGACTCCAAAAATAATTTTTAAGCACCTTAGGTATCTGGACAATTTATATACTAGAAAAACTTAATTCCCAATACTTAGAATTTAGAGAAAACAAAAGAGAATTTATTAATTAAATTAAAAGAATCAGCATAAATTATTTACCATTTCTAAATCCAAATAAAGAACAATGGAATTAAAAACTCCAATACATAAAAAACACACAATGCTGGATAATTATAATTTAGAGGGAAAATTAAAAGAGAAATTCTATAATTATAAAGGGTCATATGTTAGGAAAAATCATCTTTTCTAAGAGGATGACAAATATTGTTTATATATTATAAAATTCACCTAAGCATTGAAGCAATAAGTATCACTATTTTGAATAATTTGGTCTAGATTGCAGTGGAGGTGCTTGCATCATTACCAGAAGAGAGAATATTACTGACAGATTTCGAACGACCAACAAGAGTAGAAGCAGAAACTGAAGAAGTCAATGGAAGAACATCACGAGCATCTTGGAAGACGTCATTATCATCTTTGGTACGGCCAGACTCGATTGCCGGAGTTGGACTACGAGAGACAAGCCTTTTGAGCTGACGAACCTAAAAAATATAAAAATAAAAAGTCAATCAAGTATTTTATTGAAACTTATTCAAAAATTAAAGAAATATTACATCAAGACTAAGCTGCCCATCACGATGGAATTTATCAACAAAACCACGAATGAAGTCGTCAGAACGACTCTTCCAATTGTTAATAAATTCAACACTTTTCTGCTTCCACTGGTCAATCTGGTTTTGAAGTTGATATTTTTGAGCCTAATTAAAAAATAATTTTTATAATTACTATAAAAAACAAACCGAAAAGAATCCAACATTCAATTCCTCCCTAGTATAGCCACGTTGAAGATTCCGACGAATATATTTGTCATAATCTCTTATAATTCGAGAGATTACATCACTAGTCGAAACACCTTCTGTCCGGTCTGTCTCCTAAAATCATAAAAATTTAACACATAAAATATGTAAACAAACCACAAACATTCCAGCGCGACGAAATTTTTCATAGAGATCCTCTTCGTTTGGAGCGACATAAGGAACAGAATCATGAGCAATAAAGTCAACCTATAAAAATATTTTTATAAAAAATAATTGACAAACCTTAATACTCTTCAAAAAATCCACAGTCACATACCAAGGCGAATTTCGATAAACTTCATCAACATAACGACAATGTCGAACACTCTCATAACGCTCCTGAAATATTAAAGAATTATAAAATCAGCTAACAAAGTTATACATTTTCTGATGTTACAGTACGACCTTTGTAATGATGTGTAGCTTCATCACCATTAACTAAAATTAAAAAAAGACAAATTTAGCTTTGCAATCAATATAATTAGAGGCACTACACCGGCCTGAAGCCCCCCCCCCTCCGAAAATTTTTTCTGGCTACGGGCTTGGCCAACCACGCATATAATAATAATTTTAAAAACCTCCAACAATCAAATAAACATTCGGGAATGCATTCTTAGCTTGTCGCAATTGATTGGCGTGGCCATAATGAAAAAGATCTAAATATTTAGAAAAGATAAATTAGAAGCATAATTCTCTTCTAACCGTAAATGCCATCAGCAAAGACTCGAATTGGACGACCAGCTTAAGGGAAATTTTTAATACCTTTTAAAAATATCTAAAAAATAAAATACCGGTATTATTTTTAGCCATTTCGTAAGTAACTTGAGTGGAGTAATCAAGTGCCTCTCTCGTAGCAATAGCTTCGGGCTCATCACTGAAAGGCGCAGGGCCATTAAGAGCCAAACCAGACTGAACCTTTGGTGGAATGACTAAAGGCTTTTCAGGAGAGAATTTTCGATCTTGATTAATCAACGAAGCACCAACAACCGGATTCATATGTTTCATTTTCTTTATCCTTTGAAAAGGGAGAGTTTAATTAATTGTTTTAAAAATAAAAATAACCGTGGTGAAACCTGCATATTTTCAATACCAATCTGTTCTGGTGCAGCACTAACAGTATTACCAAAGGATCTTTTATGGCCACTCCAAGTCCCAGGATCATCATCAACATCCAAATCATCTTGCAAATCCAAACCATCTGGCAAAGTTTTGCCTTCCATTTTTTGGAATGTTTCAGCATCTTGATGACGCTTACGACCGCGTGATGATGGTTGTTGTTTACGCTGAGACATTTTTATATTTTGATGCTTATTTTTGAAGTGAAGAGCAAATTTGAGCAAAAAGGAAAAGGAATGTTTTCAGAGAAGCTAGAAATGGTTAAATAAAAATGACAATTTAAAATTTTTGGCAAGGAAACGAATTATTTAAGAAAAAAATATTTTAATTGATAATTTAATTTTTAAATAATGGAAATATAAGGTGATCAAATACAAGACTAGTGTCAGTCAAAAATTTAAAAAAATATAACAAATGAGTGAAATACATAAAATGATTACGCTAACGTCATATTAAAAATTACGAGAAAAATTCAGAAATCAAAAATTTCTTTTTAAACAATTATTTTTTAGAAATTTAAAATTTTTGGCAAGAAAAAAATTATGCATATGGAAAATAAAAATTAATAATATTAAATTTAAATGAGAAGGAATGATTAGAAAACCAGAATCTTATCATTAACTTGTTGATTTAAAAATACATAAAAAACAAAAATGTGAACGATTTAAATTCGATATTTAAACTAAAATGAGTATTTTGTCTGAAAAATTAATCTCCAAGTACGCGTGTACTAGGTAAAAATAAAGAGAAAAAATTATCAGTTTATCAATTTCTCTAGTCAATTTAAAGGTTACCTACTTTGATTTGGTTAAGTGAAAATAATAATAAGGGGTAATTAGAAAAGTAGAAATACACAAAGTATTCACAAGCATAAAGGAAACTTGACTTACAAGATTCTCAAAATGCGCGAAAAATCTAGATATTGGCGTAGAAATCAACGAAAATTGGGAGGAGCGCGTTGCGGATTCGCCCACTGAACAAAATCTCGATTCGTCCCTCGCGGATTCATCCCACTCGAGAAAACTGCATATTCGCCCCAATTAAAAATTTCCAACAGAGTAAAAATACTCAATTCATCGCACTATAAATTTGAAATGGGAGTTATGGTCGTTTTGTCGCCGGCCGTTTTGGCGCGACAACTCGAAACTGCCACTAGACGAGATCTAAATTCATGAAAATTTTACATTTTATAAAAAATTTAAAGAAACCATTGTCTAGTTTCACTTATTAAAATTGTGGCCCTAGAGTGCTTTGGTTTAGCTATTTCTACAAGAGCACTTGGAACTATTTTAATTTTAAAAACATTTATTTTCTTATATTCTTTAAAAAAATTAGAAAACATTTTAAATAAAAATTAATCAGATGTTGTTCCTTCTCTGTTGGATTCAACTAAATATAAATTTATGCATTCTTTACTTGGTTTTTCTGTCATAACCCAAGCTTCATTTTCTTTCATAGGACGTCGACAAAGAGGGCAACACTTTTGATTAATCCTCAAAAAGCTATTGATACAAGAAGAGCAATAGGCATGGGCACACGGTAAAACCGCATCTGGACGAGCATCAAAACAAATAATACATTGCCCATCTTCCACATAACAACTAGAAATTGAAATTGTAATCGAAAAGGGTAGAAAAAATAAAAAGAACCTTTCATCCAAAATAGCAATTTTCATAAAATCTTTCGAAGGATCTGAAGTACTTGTAGCCGATGCTTCTGAGGCGTCCAGAATTTGGATTGTAGTTTGATAAAATTTGAGGAATTGGTAAAGATTGTAGGTCCTTCTATAAGGTTTTTCATCAAGAACCTGTAAAAGAACGGAATTGGTATGCTTATAAGAATGAGATGAAACCGTAAAACAATGAACTCGAACTCCTAATTGCCAAATAAATTTATCGTCAGGATTATATTTAATAGCAAAAAGCATATTCATTTGGTTCTGACTGAAGCATTTAATACACCTATAAAAATTGATAAACGTCGGAATTTACAGGGACTCTTAGGAAAAATTGTGGGGAAGCGCTTTTTCGATATTTTTAAGTAACAAATATAAAGAAACCTCTCGTTTAATTCTTGAACAAGTGATTCCAATTCCTCTTTATTAATTAAAATACATCCAAAGAATGGATTATTTAATGATCGTTTGTGTGACATCTACAAAATAATTTCAATCAATTTATAACTTTTCCTGAAAGTTTTCAAATTAAAAATTTTTTAAATCACACTCCTTATGGGGCAGTCTCTCATAGTGTGAGGTAAAATAGCATTCTCATGATCCCGTAACGGGATTTTCCTCAAAAAATTTTTCGGGTCGGAATCCCGCGGGATTAATCTCGTAAATCCAGACAATCCCGCTCGTCGCTTAAGCACTGGATTTCGGGACGGGATCCCGTAAAATTCAGTACCGGATCCTGTCCCGTGCCGCCCCCCTCTTTAATGACTTTCTATATTTTGCCAATTCCATATTATGTCAAAGTCACATTTTGCCAACACGGCTGACATTATGTAGTAGAATGAATGTGTTTTCTCAATAATGATTTATATTTTAATTTTTAGTATTTTATAAATGAATTCTCTTGAAGAAGAACGCGAAGAATTTATTATGCCAAAATTAACTCCAATAAAACGTGGACAAAAGCAAATAAATGTCCTTGATTCTCCAAGCAAAGTTCAGGCAAGAAGTCGTCTTGGATCTTTACTTGGACAGATTAGAAAAGGAGAAAGTAGCCAAACAAATTCTAATGAATTACAAAATTCTAGAGATCAACTGTAAATTCTTTTCTAAAATTTTTGGTAATAGTGTCGTTTCCAGGCCCCATTTTTTCTCCCCAATTTTTTACCCTATGTTTGTACGGAATGGTCAAATTTTCCCTTTTCTTTCATCAAATTTGCCTTTCCATATTTTGCCTTTCCATATTTGCCTCTTTCATATTTCGTCTCACAACAACAGTCTTTCATTTTTATTAATTGGGAAAATGATTCTTCTCATTACTCTAATACATTTTTAAATAATACAAATTAATCTTTTTGATTGTTTTTAGGCAAAATATGGAAAGGCAAATTTGATGAAAGAAAGGGGAAAATTTGACCATTCCGTACAAACATAGGGTAAAAAATTGGGGAGAAGAAATGGGGCCTGGAAACGACACTATTACCAAATTTTTTTTAAACAAATCTTTTTAGCGATATCTATGAAGAATATGATTCGAAAACAGGCGGAAGCATTCGTAGTAGAAAGATGAGAAGAGAAAAACGTAAAATTTAATCATTTAAATTAAAAAATTAGGTACTTTTCCGTTATCCCTACGGATCTTTTTTGTGGAGAGAAGAGATGGGTGATTTCCTTCCTCAATTTCACTCTATTTCCCTGTTGTATATTCAAATGAGGGGACACTAAACATAAACTAACATTTGGTTCAATGTTACGGGAATAAGTTGATTGCATTTTTTCTCCGCAAAATTAGAAGAAAAATTGCTCGCAAAAATTCCTTAAGGATAACGGAAAAGTACCAAAAAATTATATTTAAGGTGTTGTTTTTGAACTTCGTGGAAAACCTTTCGGTTTGCGTGACACTGGTCGAAGTGAAAGTATTTATGCTCTCTGTAGAAAATGGATGTATGGAAAGGATGACGAGCCTTTAGATCAAGAGAGTGGATATTTAGAAGAACAAGAATACGAGCCACATTTTAACAAATCTTTGGTAATTTTTGGAAAAAAATATTTAAAAATTTTATTTAAGGATTTAATGGCAACTAGAGAAATAAATGCTTTGCCTCCACCTCTACATGAAGTACCTTTAATGGATCCGCGTCCACAAAAAGTTATGCGATTTGAACCGCCAGCGAATGAGGAAATTACTAGCAAAGAGAAAACACTTGAAGAATATAGGAGACATTGGAAACGTGTAAAAAAGAAGTTTGTTGTTTTCTTTTTTTTATTTCTTAAAAAAATATTTTCAGTTGGCTTGATTATAATCAGAAAAGACAACTTCGATACAAAAACAGTCTGGTAAGATATTTAAAAATATTTTCAACTGTATTCAAATATTTTTAAATTATTTTTAGCAATTACTTCGAACAGTTTATGGAATTGCACAACAAACACAGGTTCCATAAAAGAATGGAATTAGAAGAATATGTAATACATAATTATTTTTATTTTGTCGTATTTACAATTTTTTAAATTGGTTATTTGCGATTTAATATATTGCGAAAATTGGTAATCTTCTAGTTTACTGGTCCCGAGAAAAAAAATTAGGAAGCAGTGCTGTTTCGATATTTTTGAGGGTTACCAGTAGGTAATCGAGTGTGCTGAGTCCGAATCTGAGCATAGAAATGGCTTATTTTAAATCCCGGACCCAGATTCAACAAGTCGAATTAGGGGTAAACACTTCGAAATTGAAAATTTAGGGATAATCTTACACGACTATTCGAGTAGAGTAGAATGGTATCAAAATTATTCAGTTTCGACAACTTTAGGCAGAGTTATGGTGTCTGATTTGTATACAGAAGTCTCACCAAACGTGTATTTAATTGACCATAACTTCGTCCGATTTGTCGAAACTGGATAATTTTGATACCGTTCAACTCAGCTCGAATAAAGGGCTAATAATAGCCCTAAATTTTTAATTTCGAAGTGTTTACCCGAATTCGACTTTGTCGAACCTAGGTCCGGGATTTAAAATAAGCCATTTCTAAGCTAAGATTCGGACTCAGCACACTCGATTACCTACTGGTAACCCTCAAAAATATCGAAACAGCACTGCTTCCTAGTTTTTTTCTCGGGACCAGTAAACTAGAAGATTACCCGAAAATTTAATATTTATTTGCGATTTGTTAAAAAAATTTAATGAGAACATGGAAATGGAAATAAATTTTCGAAAGCAATTTTGATTTTTTAAATAAATTTCAATGGCATTTTTGTTTTGATGATAAAAAGGCCTAAAGCTTAAATTTTTCAACTAACAATAAGTCAAAACCTCTCCCTACTCTTTCCTCACAACCCGGGTTCTGAAAAAATAATTTTTAAAGAAAAAAACGGGGTCGGTTTAGTATATGCCCACCGAGATCGAAAATCGTTATATATACCATTCGATTCCTCTCACCGAGCTGAGTTCAAATATGCAGGAATTTTCTGCCGGAGACGAAAACTCGCAGAGATACAGGCCCCCGAAAATCGAAAAACCATAGGGGGGACCAAGCACTATTTTGGGGTGAAAAATTCGAATATGCAAATTATAACTCATTCGAAAGAGCTCGTCGAGCTGAGTCGAATGACACCAAAATCAACAAAATCCGACTTGATTGGACCGAGATATAGACCTCTAAAAATCGAAGATCCAAAGGGGCGATTTTTGGAATAAAAAATTTTTTATACAAATAATACCTCATTTGAAAGAGCTCGACGAGCTGAGTCAAATGACACCAAAATCACCGTGATTGAACAAGATTAGACACAGTTATGATACAAAAAACAAAAAAACCTAAACCTATGGGTCGTCGGCGAGGCGCTTGTGCAAAACCCCGCGCTTCGCGCGGGGTTTTGCGGCACGCGCCTCGCGGGGAGTCTACGGGCGCTGGGTCTGGGCTCGTAACATAAACCTATTCCTATCTCCCTTGCTCTGGACGTATTTGGGGCCTCCGTAGCAGCAAAAATCTCCACAGATGCCATAGGTAAGGAGCTAAAATAAAAGATCACAACTTTGTCCAATCAAGTCGGAATTTGTTGATTTTGGTGTCATTCGACTCAGCTCGTCGAGCTCTTTCAAATGAGTATTATTTGTATAAAAAATTTTTTATTCCAAAAATCGCCCCTTTGGATCTTCGATTTTTAGAGGTCTATATCTCGGTCCAATCAAGTCGGATTTTGTTGATTTTGGTGTCATTCGACTCAGCTCGACGAGCTCTTTCGAATGAGCTGTCATTTGCATATTCGAATTTTTCACCCCAAAAAAGTGCTTGGTCCCCCCTATGGTTTTTCGATTTTCGGGGGCCTGTATCTCTGCGAGTTTTCGTCTCCGGCAGAAAATTCTTGCATATTTGAACTCAGCTCGGCGAGACGAATCGAATGGTATATAACTTGAGTTTCGATCTCGGTGGGCATATACTAAACTACAGCCAAAAAAACGAAAGAACTTAAGTTTCATGAACCATCCTTATAAAAACAATTTTATAAAACCAAAAAATATTTATACTCATAATCAATAAATTCCAAAAATGTTTAAAACAATCATATGCCGTCAAAAGCGCCCAACTAAACGGTGTGGTATTTTAAATAAAATTTAAAAAGAAAACCAAATATTTTAAATGGAGTATAGAGAATTGATAAAGTTTAAAAAATAAAGTCTTGAAGGATATTTAGAGGAGAGAAAATAATATTTTTTAAATAAACTGGAGGAAGATTTTTTATCCCAAAAGCGCAAACTTTTTTGTCGGCAATTTAAATAAAACAAAAAATTTAACTCTTAAAATCATCATCAGAACTCTTCAGGTCATCATCGTCTTCTTCAAAAGAAGAAATTGTCGACTTGTCTTCTGCCCCATTATTATCCTTAACTTGGGCAGTCTTCTTCTTGTCAATTACAGGCCCAACACCATATTTAATTAAATGACGAATCTAATTAAATTTTTTAGAATTAAAAAAATTTTTAAGAGAAAAACCTGCATACAAAGAACACCCAAAACATTCTTCCCTTTCCCAACCAAAGGAATGTATTTAACTTTGTCTTCGTCGAGGTCACTTGGAAACTAAATTAAATTTTATTTTTAATTTAATTTAAAAGAAACTTTCAAGATTTTCCCTTCATTTTCACGTGCCCATTCACGAAGCTTTTCCTCAGTCATTCCAACAGCATAAAAAGCATCGCGGTCATAAGCTTGGCAAAGAAGAGCATCTCCAGTAGCTAAAAGCTTATCACGCATTTCTTGGTTTTGAGTAAACTTGAAACGAATTCCATGGAGAAGAACTAACAATCCTGTAGTATTCTTCCAATGCTCAACCTTTAAAAATATTTGAAAAAATAAAATAAAATTTTTTTAAACCTTTTGGTTGTTTACACGGTAATTTCGAAGAATGTCTTTAGCCTTCTGTTTAACCTTTAAAGTATCCAAAACATTACGCAACAATTGAGCCTGATCCGGGCCAACCAACGAAAAAATTTTGCAAGCCTGATAATAATGTTCAACTGATGGATAGTCATGCCCGTCGACGTTAATTTTGACCTAAAAAATTGTTAAATATTTAAATTTAATAAGAAAATAAATAAACCGGATAAAGAGTGCTCAAAAAATGTCCTTTTCCATGAAAGCAAACCAAATTATTAGATTTCAAAATATATTCAAAAGCAGGAAGTTCTGCTGGTGTTTCAACAATAGCCAATTGACTTAATTGCTTTTCAAGTGCAGAAGCACCACCATCACCTCGCTGCTTCTTAGTGTTGCCATTTCGATGAGTAATCTCATTGCTGACAAAGCTTGTATAGTTTTTGCCACTCGGACGATCAGCAGAAAAATCCTCTTTGCGTTGACGGTATTGCTAAAAAATTCAATATATTTTTGGAAAATTTGTATGGAAATTTAGCCCCCGAGATAATCTTAAAGAAGAAGGAAAACATCAAAAAGAGATCTGAGAAAAATTTTTAAAAACTCAAAAATTAACCGCAAATTGGTTGGTCAAAGGACGCAAATCCATCATTCTTGGCGCAGGATTCTGTGTCCCGCTGATCAACAAATGAGAATAAGGTGTCTCTGGTCCCATTCCATTTAAAGGAAGTAAATGATCTTCTTTTTGAGTTTTCTCACGTCGTTTCTCAGCAGCCTGTTTTTTCTCATCAAGCTGACAATTAGTTGAGCTCATTTTATTTTACTTGTAAGAAACCTTTTTTAAAGTAACTGGTGTAGCCATGAAAATAATCAATAAAAGAGAAAAGTGATAAAATGCGTCAATAAATTATAAATAAAGTCTGAAAAAGGAAATTTTTAAAAATTTTTTAAAAATTTAATAAATTACATTAATAAATTAAATTAATAAATTTAATAAATTAAAATACAATTTTCTTAAAAATTTGAGGCCTAAACTCGTGAATCGTCACAAAAAAACGAAAAAGAAATTAATCAAGAAAAAATTCTGAACGGTCGTTTTGTCGCGCAACAGGTTATTGCAAGACAATCTGATTAATCGTCGTGGTTTGTCGCCCACCGTTGTGGCCGAACGTTTTGCAAATGAGCTTTGCTTCGTTAAATTAAATCTTCGCGAGCTAATTTTTTTCATTATTGCTTTACTAATCTGGGCAAAAAAAAACTTTGTAAACCTTACACAAAATTGAGAACATAAAAATACAAACTCTTACTAATTTCAAAAATATGATCAACCATTCTCTCAATTGTAATTTTTAAGAAGACAAAATATGAGAGAATACGGTAATGAATTCTTCCCATGAACAAAAAACAAATAAAATAAAGCTTTATCTGTTTACAAGATCTTTAATAAAAGTAATTTTAAATTTATAAAAATTTTAAAAGCAAGACTAGAAAATTATAGAGTTATGAGATAATTTTTAGTTAAGAATATTTTTGAGCATAAAGGATTAGTGTAATTATTGAGGTTATTTGTTAAAATTATGTACTATTAATTTCTTTATTTTTGATAAAATATCTCAATTTTTGGCAAATTCAAGTTTTCATAAAAATCTTCAAATTTCTTGTTTGAATATTCCAAAGGAAGTCTTGAAATTAGACAATTGTTTATAATAAATTTTTCTCCAATTTGATTACTCCATTCACCCCACAAAGCACGATCAATATTGTTTAAAGGAAATTGAATGTAGAACATTCTCTTTTCTGTAGCTAACATAAAATGCTGTAAAAAATTGAATTTAAAATTTAAAATGAAATTAATTTTGGTGTCAGAGACCCTAAAGTTGATTATTATACTCGAGATAAGGGTTAAAAAACGATAGACTGCGAATTGCAGTTTGAATGGTGTCAGTTTTATAAAAGGAAAAAATCTCTAGATATCTGTAACCGATACCCGAATAATTTTACATTCATTATTATTAGGGAATATTCAGGTATTCGGAACCGATATTCGATCGAAAATTTTCGGATATCCAGACTTTTTTCGGTTCGGATACACGGAACCGCATATCTTCGCAACGAGGTATAGATTTGCTTAACCAAAATTTTCTTTTTCAATACAAATTACCGGTAGTGAAGTACCCCCTACCTCATTAATTAATAATTATTAGTACCTCTTTTAATTTTTGAATTAAAGAAGAAATATCCAAAATAATTTTACATTCATTATTTCCAGTAAATAATTTAAGTCTTCTAGGTTTATTTTCATTACTTGGATGGTGTAACCATTTCAAAAAAGAAGAACCATTAAAATATAAAAATTCTAATTGAAATTCCATATCTCTCAATTCTTTTAAAAATATTCCATTAAAAATAGCCCACAAAGGAAACATGAAAGGAAAAATTTCTCCCATAATTCCAAATTTTTTGTCAAATTTATTTTCCAATTTTTGTTCAAAAGAAAAACAAAAATTATTAAAAAGTTTGAAAAATATAAAAAGTTGTCCAATTTCGTGTAAATTTTTCCAAATTGAAGTTTGGGCAAATAAAAGATGACAATTATTTAAATAATTTTTGAATAAGTATAAAAATTCAATACAGTCAATATTTGGGTCTGAAAAAAAATAATTTTAAAGAGAATTAATATTTTTTGAGAAAAGTTTTAGAAAAATAATAGAGGGAGAGAAGAGTGAAAATTAAATAAAAATTTATATTAAAGGTGAAATCAATTTACATTAATTTATTTAAATTTTCGAATTCCCCATGGAGTTAATCCTAATTAATATTCAAAATAAAAAATTCCAATTTTTTCTTAACTTAAACTCAATTCAAAGGCAAGAACTTCCCCTAATCTCTATAACAAAAAAGGTCTCCCTCCCCAGCTTCTCATTAATTAATATTAATTAAATTTTAAAAAATGTATCAAATATTACTTATAAATTGTACAGTTTCAATTCCATTAATCCAAACTGGAAGAGATTCCAAAGGCAAAGTTAAATTTCCAAGACGTTTCCGCGGATAATTTAATTGATAAATTCCATAAAAATTATTTCTCCATTCTTTACTTATTTTTATAGGGCACAGAGTAAAACTTCTTTTATTTAATAAATAATCACAAAATTTAGCCATTTGGGATGAAATTAATGAGAATTTGACAATTTGAGAGGTTGATAAAAAAGAAAACACATCCAATAAACAATCCATATTTAAAATATTACTGAAAGAAATTAAGTCTTTGAATTTCATTATTTCTCGGTTATATAATATTTGTTTTTGGTATAAGCAAATCCCCCCTATTTTTTTCTTATTTTTCTATTTAATTTCATGTAAAAATCCCTACTACAAAGAACCAAAAGTTTATTATTCTTTTTGAATTGCTCAATAAATATTCAAATATTTACCTCTATTTAAAGTTTTAAGATAAATAATTATTAGAAGTTAATTATTTAAAACAACATACCTTTTAATATCATTTTCAATATTAATTAAACTTAATATTTTCATATCTTTAGCCAAAGAACATTTCTTTTGACTCTATAAAATTTTATAAAAAATTAAATATTTTTTAAAATTCACTAAAAACCTCTTCATATTTTTCTTCTTTTAATTCAAAATATTTTTCAAAATTATTATTCTCCAAAATTGTTTCACAAAAAATATTCCAAATAAAATGAGTAATTGTTCCCCCAGTAACAGATGTTTCAAATACACGTTCAGAATATAAAAGAACATCGCGAACAACTTCCTAAAGAAAATTAGTTAAAAAAATTTTTTAAAAATCACTAACCGCTTTCTTCAATATTTCGAACCACAAATCATTCAAAGCAATTAAAAAATTATTTGTTTTGAAATCTTCCAGCTTTCGAGCCTAAAAAATTTTAGAGGTTAATGAGATTTTTAAAAATTTTATTAATTTCTGTCAATAAAAATTTACAAATCGTTTAATTAACCTTTTTATATTTACGTGCACTAACATCCCCAACCAACCAAATTATGAGTAATTAGAAAATAAAATGACTAATTTTAGTTATTTGGATGGAAAATAGAAATAAAAAATTACAAAAAATTTACTCATTTTACAAAAAAACATTTAAAAATAATTTTAAAGACAAACCAAATTATCCATATATTCAATAAGTAATGATCGAATACTTGAATATAAATAATCAGAATGTCCATTATGAACCTAAATTAATTAATTAAAAAAATTTTTAATTCTATAAGAAAAACAAACCATTTTATAAGCCTTTTCATACATTAAATTTAAATCAAAATCAACGTCTTCAAATAAATAAGATTTTAAATGTTCAATCAAATAATTCAAATCATCATTATTGAGTTTATTATATAAATCACGATAAGGCACTCGACTGCCCGAAGCCATCTTTTGTAAACAAAATGTCACAAAAAATTAGTACTTCGAAAATTTGCAGATGCTTTTTTAAGTCAAGAACTGACTTAATTTAATTTTGCGGACTAAAAATTTGCGGGTTCAAATATGCGGATCAAAATTTGCGGACCGACACTTGAGTAAAAAATAGGAAAAATTAAAATTATTTTTTTTATTTTTCGGGACGGGATCCCGCGGGATTAATCCCGTAAATCCCGTTCGTCGCTTAAAATACGGGATTTCGGGACGGGATCCAGTAAAATCCCGTACGGGATCCTGTCCCGTGCCGCACACTATTCAGGACAGATTTGGAACTAGTAAATCCTAGTTTTCTAATTTTAGATTTTCATTTTTATTTATTTAAAATTTAAATAATGCATTCATCGCCTCGATTTTCTAAAAACAATTGTCAACATAATGAGCGTAATTCTATGCTCTCAACTTCTAGTGGGGGTAGCTCTACTTTAATGGATCATGTGTCTCAAAAGCATTTACGGCAAAAAGGATATATTTCTGTAAATCAGGCAAATCGACAACAAAATTTCAGAAAGTAGTGAAAATATTTTTTTACACATTTTTATTTTTTATTTTAGATTTACATCTTCTGTAAGTAAACCAGGTCAAGCACGAGAAACGCGTGAGGCAATTTCAAGAGTTTTAAATGCTGCGAATGCAAATCCTTTTGTTTGTTTTTGTTTTTTCTTTGATTTTTTTTTATTTTTAGAGACCTCCTCCAATATCCGAACCTATTGATTACGAAAAATTTATTACAGAAAAGAGTGCTCAACTTGAAAATGACAGAGATAGGGATATGCTTTTATTTTTTCGGGATGATGTTTCTGTGGGTTTTTTAAAATTTAATTCCTTAAAAGTGATTTCAAACTATTTATTTAAAAAAATTTCAGGGCTCAGAAATTTATCCTCGCGAGAGAACGGCCGTTCCTTCAATTAAAACTCGACTTATTGAAGAAGCCAATTGGTTATTGGCAAAAGATGCCCTCAAATTCTATTGTTCTCCTTACATTGTTATAAATTTTAATTATTTAAAATTTGCTGGAGATTTCAAAAAATTTATTGCTCCAACTTTAAATAGCTATTTACGTTTTGAATCTGATATTATTTTAGACGAGGAAAAATTGGTTTGTTCAAATAAAATTTAAAAAATATTTTCTGTCAATTTTTAGCAATTTGCAGAACAGAATATGTCAAATGAAGTACTCAAAGAAGGAAATTTAGTTGTTTTGCCTGGGGACAGTATTGTTGACAGTTTTAAGGTAATATTTAAATTTTTATAAAAAATTTTACATTTTAAGAGTGAAAAGAAACGTTATTGCATTCTTCGCCGTTTGGATGACTGTAAAGTTTTTATTGAAGTTTACAAACAAAATACTACACAACAATTATTTCCTGCATTGGAAATTAAATCCGCGCAAATAAAGGGAACAAAAAGAGGAAAAACACTTCAAGTTTTTTTTAAATTTTACTAAAATTTTAAAAATATTTTAAGGTTTGTTCTGTTGATTCTGATAAACGGACTCTTCTATTTTCTGCGGAAAATGAATCTGATCTTCAATTTTGGCTTTTTGAAATTGATAGAGCAATTGCTACAAAGCAGAATAAGGGTTTAATTTTTATTTAATTTTTTTTTGAAATTAATAATAAAACATTTTTTATAGAAATAATAACCTCTGAAGATAGTGCTTCACTTAATTCGTCTCTTCGTGAAAATTCTGCCAGTGCATCATATCCAACTGCAGGCAGTTCTTCTCATGACTCTGAAAGTTTAGCAAGCGAAGATAGTGTTGGAGGTGTTATTAAAATAATGTTTTTTCTTTCAATATTCTAAAATGGATTTTTAGTTCGCGATTCAATTTCTCTTTGGAGAGGAAAAAATGCGGCTGCAAAAGCTCTTCGGCCACCAATTATTGAAAGAAATAATTTATTCGCTCTTTATTGGGATTTGGAGGTTAGTTTTGATAGTAGAAATTAATAATATTCGAAAAAAATATTTAGCCATTACATGAACCTTCAAATGTCGAAAAGAGCCCTTTAGCTGAACCTCTTGACGAAATTGAATTAAATAATGCCAAGAGTGTTCGACAAATTGTCCCCTTAATGTCGGCACAAAAATTACAACCAAAAAAGTCACTTTCCTTGCTTTCTGCTGATGATACTGGATCTACATCAACATTAAATGCGACAGCTGTGTCTCTTGTTAATAGAGAAGAATCAAGTCCCGACCCATCTCATTTCGAATTGTTTGGTGAAAAGTCTGAGTTACTCTTTACTGCAAAAGTCAAACAGTTTGACTTAAAGGCTCGTTTCTCGTGCCGTGATGCACCTGAACAGGTGGGAATTTGTTTAATTGTGTAATTTTATTAAATTTTAACTAAAAATTTTCAAAATATGTTTAACTATTTTTAAAAATTTTTTTATAATTATAGATTGAACCTTTCTTTCTTCGTCTTTTCCTTTTTGATGCAAGTCAAGGCAGTAGAATTTCTGAAGAATTCCATATTGAAATTCCAACTCAAAGGTACACTGAGTTACGAAATAGTAATTCTATGGTAGTCATTTCATCAAAACAACATAATGGAAGAGTTCACGGAATTAGTAGGCAAAAAATACAATCAGCTGAAAGAGTAATTTAAATCAACCAAAAATTTTTAAAAAATATTTTAGATAATTTGTTCAATTCAAAATCCTCGGCCTGATTTATATTTGGTTGCTATTGTGGAAAGAATTCTCTCTGATATTCCTGCTGATATTTATACAAAGCCTAATAATTCAATAGATGCTAAAACATCAGTAAAAATACAGAAATCAATTTCTGCATCCTTTTTACGCCTTAGCCATTTGAAATCAACTTTTGCTTGGACAGCAACGTAATTATTTAGCTTATTGTTATCTTGAGTAATTTTGATATTCCAGACCAATTTTTCCGTCACTTACAAATGGTGGAAGTTATTCAGTCCAAAATAGTTGCATTCGTAATTGTCCAATTTATAAATGTGATGGACGTTTGACTGATGGTGATCTACAAAAATTATTAATTGATATGCAGAAACCAGAGAGAACAGGCAAATGGGCATATCTCCCCAATGCTGGGTTAACTTTAATGGCGGATATTACATCAATTTCGAGCCAAATACCTAGTGAGTATAATTTAAAAATAATATTCAATTCCTTCAATATCTTTTCGGGTCTAAAATTGATTTAATCAAAAATTAACTAAACTAAAATTTAGTGCGTATTTCTTCTACATATCATCCACTTCGTCCTTGGAGAGCAATTACTCCTGAAGGTAATGAAGTGACTCCTCCTCCTTCGCCATCTTTTGAGTTGCAATCATTTGTGGAACAAAGTGTTGAACCACATCGTGGATTTACAAATTTATTATATGTAAATTTTTTATTTTTTTAAAAATAATTTATTTGTTAGGTCTATCCAATTTCACTCAACTATTCAGCCCAAAAAACATTCACTCGTGCACGTAATATTGTGTGTAACATAAAATGGGTTTGTAATAGGCAATTTGATAAAAACAGTTCATCACGCTCTTTTTCTTCAATATCTTCCCCCCAATCGTCACCAATTTTTAATCGAATAGAACCCAATGGACCTTTAGTTAAATCTTACAATTGTGCAGTGCAATATCATGAACAATGGCCGTATTTTAATGATGAAATAAAAATTCAATTGCCTACAGCTCTTGACTTAACTGATCATCTACTCTTCACTTTTAGTCACGTTTCTGTTGCAAATGCACTCTCTGGAAAACAAAATAATGAAGTAAAAAAATAATTTAAATAATATTTTTTAAATTAATTTTCAGCAAATAGAAACTCCAATTGGCTATTCTTGGCTTCCATTTACTTGTGAAAACAATCTTGGACTTTTACAGTTAATTATGTCCTCAAACGTGGAGGAATTTGAATTACCCGTTGCTGCAAATCTCCCTAAAAATTATTTTAATTTTGGCCTAACTGGAGGAAATAAAGAAGTAAAACATCAAAATAAAATAATTTTGAAATCTCAATATTTTTAGGGCACAATTTCTCAATTTTTTCATTCTGAAATGCCTAAACTTGTTGATGGCGGGAAGAGTTTATTTAAAGTTCGTCTCCGCCTAATTTCTACAATTTTTACCACTGAGGAGCGTATCCAGAATTTTTTCCAACTTTGTCAATGCAATTTTAGTTCATTTGAAAGTTTGGGTTCTATAATGGATTTAGCTTCAACTACAAATAGTAATAACAATGATTCGCCTATTTTAAAAAATCGTTACAATGAAAATAATATTTGCTCGGCCTCTGATTTACATGAAAGTCTTTCTTCATCACTTGAACAAAATTTAAACGGTGAACAAGAACTTGTTAATGTTGTTGAGGTGAATATTCAGGGATTCTTTCAAGTAAAAATATTTTGTTTAGCTTTTGGCATCTGTTGATATTGTCAGAATCATTCCATTTGTTGAGGTTATCTTCAATCGTCTATTTAGCCTTTTAACTATTTCTAAAACTCAAGAACTTGCACTTACCTCATTGAGGTTAATTATTTTTTATTTAATTCTTTTTATTTCCCAAATTTAGCACAATAGTTAAATTAGTTAATTCTCTATATGTTGGTCGTAAGTCAGGAAGAACCATTCTCCGTAATTATATTCGTCTTCATTTTAATTCCACGATTGGAAATCAAACGGGAGATTGTGAAACGCTTCATGGCTCTATTTGTAAATTAATTCCGGCTTTGGTAAAACTTCAAAATATTTAATAAATATTTTGATTTTATTTTTAAGTTTAATAAATATGAGCGTGGGAATGATATCTCCTCTCTTGACATTCAATGCTTACTACGCCAGTTATGGTTTTTATTTGATTGTTGTACCAAATCAATGGCACATTGGCTAATTCTAAGTAATTTGATACGAGCACCACGAACTTATCGTTTTCCGAATGATCAGTATTTTTGTTTAGAAGAACTTTTTAATTCTCTTATGGAACAAATTATTGAGAAACATAATAAATATCCTGAAGAATGTCGTTCTGCCAATTTGGCAATGGCTGTATTTATTAAAGTTTGTCTTTGTAAAAATTATCAAAATACTTTTAAATTCTAGTATTGTTTGAGTTTAATGGATCGTCATCAAATTATGAAGGAATTACACAGTATTGTTAGAACTATGGATTCGGTTGGCTCTAGGGTAAAGATTAAAAAATATTTTCTTAATATTTTTCCCTTCAGAATTTCCGCATTTATAAATTTGAATTGCTTCATGTACTGACTGGACATGAACATTGGATCCCTCTTTGTTTGGTATTAAATCTTATTTAAGAAAATATAATTTAAACTTGCTTTATTTTAGCCTTTATTAACTGACAAATACGGGAATGTAATGCGGGGCGACTCTATTATCTTTGATGGTTTTTTGATTTTCAAACAAAAGTAATAATACATATTTTATTAATAAGGTCTTTCTTCTCAAAACCAACCATCAAAAACTGGAGGTGCTGGTGGATTCTTTTCCAAATTATTTTCACATATTTTCTCGCCTCCTTATGCCTCACATGAATCAAATGAAATTGACAGATGTATGGAAAGTTTTATCTTTTTTTCTTATAAATATTTTTTTCAGATTCAACAACATATAGCGAGCACTTCTTTTGCAGTGAAACCTATTGCAGTGTTCATTTTTTGCTAGGATTGCTTTTCCAAGAATTGACATTCTCGCTAAAGGAATCACGCGAATATAGACGTAAAATCATTCGGCTTATTCGAAATTTATTAGCAAAACATTGCCAGGATCAGAGATATGGTGACACCGTAAGTTTCTACTATAAAAATACTTTTTAAGAATGATTTTATAAATATTTCAGTCAGCTCGTAATCGAATAGCCATTCTGTATTTACCTTTAGTTCGTTTTGTAACCGAACATATTCGTGAATTGGAAGCTACTTCTAAAGGATTAATAAAAAATGAATCACCAATGTTATCACCAGTAACAAGACCTAAAGGTTTATATTTATATATAATAGTTTTGCTACTACTTTCTAGTCAATTCTTCTGATTTTTCGTCACTTTCGAGTGCTGGTGCTGAAACATTAAAGCAAAGACTTACCACTGCAACTAGCACTCCAAGCTCTCATCCTTCCAGCAATTCAAATCTTTGTAGGGACAGTAACCTCACTACCGTCTCTCTCCATACAAATTCGCCTTCCCAGGCTGCCAGTAGCAAGACATCACAGATTGACAAACAACCGAATTCTGTTGTTGTTCTTTTGGCTGAAAAGCTAGATAAAGTTAATTTTTGAATTATTAATAGAAATTTTCTTTTTAATTACTTTAATTCAGTCTGAAGTTCGCGATCTCATCCTTACCTCTTTATACGTTCTTAGCAACATTCCTAAAAAAATCTTGGCCGCATTCTGGAATGCCCAAGAAGCAACATTGTTTACAACAAAAATCCAACAACAACAAGTCTCCATTACTGACAAAAATATTAATGCCAATGATGAGCCAATCACAACACGACAACAACCACAAAATTTGCTGTTAGATTTTATTAGATTTTTGGAGCTGGCTTTGTTAACTTTTCGTTATCGTGGTCGTTCCTATCATATTGTGCAGCAAGAGAAGAGGTTTTAAAATAATTTTGAAATTTTTTGTTGTTTTTGAATTAAAATAATGAAAAATATTCATAGAATGTAAATAATAAAAAAAAATTTTTTAGAATGAAGCATAAAAATGATGCCTCATACTCTGTTCATAATAATTATGATACATGCTATTCACAATCAGATGGATGCTTTGCTAAAACAGCGACAACAAATGATTTTTCGGGTAAATATTTAAAATTAATTCTGTAAATGTAAAAGTTTTCTAAATTAAAAATTATTTATTTAAAGAATCGTTTGGTGCTCAAAGCACTGTAGATGATGGAAATGCAACGACAAGTTTTCAAATGGATTGTCATTTGGCCCAAGAGGTTGCATTAGTTGTTTTGGAATGTATTCAAATAATTTCCAATCAAGTTTCGGTAAATAAAAGTTCAAATATTTTATTAAATTTTTCAAGTTAAAAACAAAATATAATACAACTAAATATTATGATGCTGTTTTTGTTCGTCTTTTAAATCTGGAATTGGAATTACTCAGTGAAAATTGGCCAGAAACTATTAGATTGCAGACATTGGCAGCACTTGCTGTTTTTGTCAACCTTGTAAATTATTTATGTTAAAATTATATTTTTTTAAAGTTCTCTTCTCGTTTCTTCCATTCTGGGCCTTTGGATTGTCTCTCTACTTTAGTGAAAACGCTACTTTTACAATTAAATAGTCGAATATCAAGAATTCAAACATCAGCAGCAGCTCTTTTACAATTAATTTTGAAAGGTGGATTTGATGCTTCTACTGCATTTTCAGGTAGAATATTTTTCTGAATTGAGGTTTAATAAATATTTTTTAAGCAAAACTTTCTTGTTCCAACTTAAACTTACAAAAGAATCACTCCAATTATTCAATGTTACTAACCGAAAAGTTGGGCCGTCCAGGAGCACAAATTTCTGTTGCATTAGCACGTTTACTCAGCGAGAAACAATTAGATAATTTTCGTTTTGAAAGAGGCCTGCTAAAAATTGAATCTTTGGTTGCTGGGGGAAATGATAAGCAACAATCCACTAATTCCTCTTCTCTTGTTATTACTTCACTTTTTGAGAGAGCTGTTTTAGTAAGTTATTTTTTTGTAATTGCAAGCTTAATAAAAATAATTTTTTAAATACTGTTTTAGACAGTAATTTTCAAATAATTAAATGAAATTACTCGAAATTTAATTTACAGGAATTGGTAAAACAGCTTCGTGGCGTTCTTGAAGCAACTCGAGCAATTACTGATATGATTAATAATCCAGTAAATTTTTTATCTAGTACTTAAATCTATATTTTCAAAATATTAGATACAAATGGCTGATTTACATGTACAATTAGCTGATAGCTATCGTGGCTCTGCCGCATTACGATCTGAATTCTTTGATGCTCTTTCAAATATACATATTACTGAAGGTTTATTTTACTTTTTTAGATTGCCAAAACTTCTCATTTTTACAAGGTTGGTACTCGGAAGCTGCCGTTTGCCAAGCTCATTCACTCGCAATTATTGGAAAAGAGCTTCAAGCAAAGGGTTTAATTGCTCAAACAGATTGGTCTCTTCTTGATATTTTAAATAAACAAATCGCTGTTGAGGAAGAGCTTTTTAGTAATGCAACTGTTGGGAATATTCAACTTGGTGGATTTACTATAGTGAGAATAATTATAAAGAAAAAATTTAAAATTATTTTTAGGAAGACTTTACACGAAAAGTTGATGATTTGGTTAGGACATTGTTACTTAGTGAACGTTATGAGGCTATTGGTCCAATATATCGTCTTTCAATTCCAATTTTTGAGAAGCAGTTAGACTTTAAGGTTTTTTATGATAGTAAGTTTTAAATATTTTTCCGTTCCAGTATCTTGTTGGGATATATGCCGAACTTCAACAAGCATCTTCAAGGGCAGCTGAAATTAAATTAAACTCAAAAAGACATTTGGGTTCTTATTTCAAAGTTGTATTTCATGGAGAGTCACATTTTTGGTATTTACATAATTTTTATTTAAAGTTTATTAAAAATATAAGTGATGAACACAAAACTGAATGGGTATATCGAGAGCCAAAACTTACTTCTTTGGCTGAAGCGTGCGATCATATGGTTGAATCTGTTCGGCTTGCTCTTGGGCATGATCGTGTCCAAATTTTAAATGACAAATCAATAGACGAGGCCAATCTAGATCCATCAATTGCTTTCATTCAAGTTGCTTATATAGAACCTTCACCTTCTTCACCCAATAATTCTAAAAATAAAAATACAAGTACTAAAAGTAGCAGCAATACTGATTCTTCTTCCACTAGCCAATCAATCAGTGAAAATACTTTAACAAATGAAGAGAAAATAGATTTAATGGCGTATAATTCACATACAAATATTTGGACGTTTATTCAAGAAGAGAAGTTAATTGATAATAATGTTGATGAGAATGAACAAGAAATGGCTAGAACAGCCTTGAGAAGATTAATTTTGACTGGTAACTTTTAATGATTTTCTAAAATAAAATATTTTTTTAGTCGAAAGTCCATTCCCAAATACTCGTCGTCGTCAAAGAATTGTTCAAACAGAAGAAAATATCCTTTCACCGTTAGAACTTGCCTGTGAATGTTTAATTTTCAAAGCTGGTCAAATCCGACGAATTCTTACTGCTGCAGATATTCCTCGTTCACATTATGGAATTCACGATAAAGAGACATTGAAACGATTAGATTTGAAGCAATTACAATTATTTTTGCAAGGCTCTGTTAGTCCAACTGTATGTAAATATTTCCTTAGTTTTGATTTTTAAAATTTTCATTTAATTTTTTAACAGGTAAATGCAGGATTGTTAGCCTATGCTGAATCTTTTACAAGCCCTGCTCAAAAACAAAGATATGGTAAAAATGGAATTGGCCGTTTAGTTGTTGCATTCAAGTAAATTAAATAAATTTTAATTTATTAATAGACTAAAATCATTTGTATTTTTTAATTAAAGGACTTTAATCGCTGAATTAGACGTTGCACTTCGAGTTAATGAGGCAGCATTAGCTGGAGATCGGTTAGAATATCAAAGTATGTTAAGACAATCGTTTGATGGAATGCTTGAACGGCTTTCTATGTTTTTTGAAGGAGAAAAGGTGGCTAAAATTAATTTTTAATTTAATTTATAAAATTTTAAGTTTTTACAAAAGCCGGGGGAGTCTGATTCTGATGACACTCTTTCTCTTGGTGTCTTTGGTCGTATCGAACGAACAGATAGTTCTGCTGCTGAGATGCACATTTTTGACTCAATTAGTGGATTAAATGGTTAAAACATTTTATTAGATTAAATCAAGTTTAGGGGTAGGTACATGCTAGTAGAAATTATTGTATTCCTTTATTTTAATTCTTTGGTGCTTTTAATTGACAGCTTTATTTTTCCTTCTTTGCCAACATCTTTCATTAATAATTGTGCTCACTAATAATCTATAAGTCAGGCAAAACTATGAATTAATTTCTTGGTCAAAAGGTTTTGACGTTTTTTTCTTTGTAAGTTAGCCTTGTCCAGGTTATACGTCCAACCAAACTACGTCTGAACTAATCAAGCCACTTTGCACGCAGTGTAATGATCCAGACTTTGATTGAACGTATAATCTTGACCAGGCCCGTAGCCAGGATTTTTTTTCGGGGGGGGGGGGGGGGGGAAATTTTTTGCGCCAAATTTTTGGCGCCGAAGGCGCCAAAAATTTTTATTTTCAGCGCCGCAGGCGAAAATTTTTTGAATTTTAGAAGGTCGTAGGCCAAAAAAATTCACTCTTTCGGCGCCGCAGGCGCCAAAATTTTGATTTTTAGCGCCGCAGGCGAAAATTTTTTTAATTTCAGAGGCCGTAGGCCAAAAAAATTCACTTTTTTTGCCCCAGCCCTTCCCCAAATTTTTTCCTTTTTCCCATTTCGGGGGGGGGGGGGGAATTCCCCCCCTCACCCCCCCCCCCTGGCTACGGGCCTGATCTTGACAAGACTTTCAAGTTTTGCTTTACTCTCTACTAATTTAATAAAAATGTTTTGGAATTTAGAGAACAGCTAGGCAGAATAATTAAATTGAAATTGATAAAAAAATACTAGCGTTTATTTACTATAAATTTTGCTCTGCCTAGTCTTATTAGAAAGTGATGGCCATAATTAAATTTATCTTTATGTTTATTAATTAGTTTTTGTTATTCAAAAATACATACTAGTTTTAAAAAATGCCCATTTCATTAATTTCACTCAAAATTTTTCAATTGGTCAACATATATTTTAAATATTTTTATAAGTTTTTAATTTTGTTCTGTTGATCTCTTTCATGCATTTTATGTTTTTGTTGTGCTAAATATTGCTCTAGACCTTTTGCCTCCCTTCTTTCGCAGCTAGTTTTTGTCTTTTTAAATGTTTAAATAAAATTAAATAATTTTTTAAACGTTATTTTCAAATACATTAATATAGGTATATTTTTTAATATGCTATATCCCTTTTATAAACAAGTTTTGTGAAAATGTCTTTTAAGGGGATTTACACGGGAACTTTTAAGAGAAAGGAGAAAATTGAGAGTATGTTTTCTCCTGACAACTAATTTTGTGAAGAACATTAAATTGTTGCTGTGATCTCGAACGACCTAGATTTTTAATGATGTTGGTTGGGCGGAAACTAACCTTTTGATAGAAAAAAACTTATTATGCACTTTCTCTTTAAGAAAAATTTTCAAATTATTTTACAAATATAAACTCTAAAATAATTAAAATTTAATATCCTCTAAATTATTAAAAAAACAATGTCAATTATTTTCTTATTGACAGTAATATTTGCCATTTTCGAATTAAATTACATAATAGCACAAGAAGAAAGTGAGTACATAATTAATAATGGGAGAAGGGAAGATAGCAACACAAATCCAAATATCAGAAAATTTTCGGTTCAGACACCAGTTTTACAGAAACCGCTAACCTTATTTAAAACACTATGGAGGGTTAATATAAGAGAGAAAGCAAAATCATGACTGACAGGAACACCGCTAACCTATTATGTATGTTCATGCCAAATAGGTCACTGTCCCCAACTTTTAGTCTTCTATTTTGTTTTTCCTACATTTTACAATGAATTAATTAAACTTTTTGTTGGTTCTCTTTCACCATGCCTTCAACGTTGTATGGAGCCTATGGCAACAATTGAAAAGTCAATTTCAAATATGTACAGAAATTATGAGAAAGTCTGTGAAAAATTAGATAAATCTGCCCATTGTTCTCAAAAATGTTCTCTCCAAGACCAATCAGCATTCTTCCAATACACAACTTTTTATCGAATACATTGTATTGACTTTGAGGAGGAACTTGAATCTGTACTTCCTTGCCTTCGTGAAGCTGCTTATAAGGCTGATATTGGTGTTGTTTTTTATTTAGAAAATTGTTTTAATAAAAATTAGAATATATTAATTTAAATTTAGTTTATTTTTAACTGGTTTCTTTTTGGTTAAGAGGATTTTTAAGTAGCTAAAAAGGAAGAATTACCTCTAGAAGCGGGGGGGGGGTTTAATATTTTGTCTGTACTAATCATTTAAAATATTTTTTTAAATTATTTTCTGTTAAATAAAATTGTTAAAAAGCAAAGAATAACAGTTTTTTCTTAAAAGTTTGTCGAGAAAAATGTGTGGCCAAGCAACCAGCAGAAAAACAAATGAATAAAGAAGAACGCCAAAAGCAGCTTTGCAAGTGAGTAAAGTAATATTTAATGGAAAAGGGGTTATTGTAATTTATTCTGAAATATTTATGAAAAAATAAATACTAAAAGATTCATCAAAAAATATTTTTTTTATTATTTTTTAGAAATGTTGAATGTGCCACAATTTGTTATGTAAATCAATTAAGTAATTCATGCCCATCTGCTAAACAAACTTTAATTGTAAGTTATTGTTATTGTTAAATATTTTTATTTTAAATTTTAAAAGAAATTAAATGTTCGTATTGCAAATGAAATGCGTAGACTTACAAAAGATGAGGATTTTGAGAAGCTTTCAAGTCAATGTCAAAGAGTTCATTTAGGGGAATATTTACAAAAAAGATTAATTGAATCAACAAAATAAATTTTAAAAATAAAAGGAAGGAGTGAGGGACAGAAAGTATATTTTTTCTGATTTTTCTGAATTATCCAGAAATTAATTTAAAATACTATTAATTTATTGCACTTTTAAAAAAAACTTTCAAAAATAGCACAAAAATATTTAAATGCACAAAAAATAAAATAATTTATTTCCCAATCATTTTTTCCTTTTTTAATTTTCTTCTTTTTCTTTTACTAATTTAATACAACAACATTTAGATTTATTAAATTTTTGTTCAATTTGTGGCAAAATAATTAAAATAAAAGATATTAAAATAAATATAGAGCCAATAATGAATAAATAATTTATTGAAATTGAATTAAATAATATATCGATTACTGTAATTTATTTTAATGAATTTAAATTAAATTATTTTAAAATTACGTGTATTAAGAGGAATTCCAAAAATCATTCCAATAGACACAATTAAAGGCCCAAGTATTACAATCCCAAAATTAACAAGGGAATTAAATACTTAAAATTAAAATTATTTTTTAAATAAATTGAAAGGAAAAATTAAAGTAAAGATATTACTGTATTTACTCAAATAATAATCCTTTCCCTATTAATTACCCCTCCTCTCAAACTTATATTTATCCTTTAATATAATTACCCCTCCTTCCCTCAAAAAATAATTACCTCTTAAAAAGCCTTTCTAAAACCCCTCAAATAATTGCCCTTCTTAATTAATTACCCTCTTCAGCGAAAGATTGAAACAATAATTACCCAGGGTAATTATTATAGTAAATTAATTAGGGGGTTGGGTTTTCGAGTCGGGCCGACCGAGGTCTTTTTCGGGCCTAAATTCGATGCCCGATTTGACCGGATTTTTTTGACATTCGGACCGGACCCCCAACCCTAACGGTAATCTTTATTTTAATTTAATAAAAAAAACCAACAAAGAATTAAAAAGGCACTTCCAATTAATTCTAGCCAAGGTATATATTCCCAATTTAAATAATCTATTCCACAAAATAAAAAAATAAAAGAAATAATTCCATTCAAAAATAAATTAGTTAATCCCAATAAAGACATAAATAAAGATATTTGACTTAGTGAAGAATTTTTGAAAAATTTTTTGAAAAAAACCTTTAAATAAATTTTTTAAATTAATTTAAAAATAAATAAATTACTTTATAAAAAGAAGCAAAAAGGGCACTTAAAATAACCAAAATAATTCCAGATAAGTTATTCCCAAAAAATTCAGAATCAAAAGAAATAATAACAACTCCACTGATTGCTAATGCTGTTGCTATTGTCTTTAAATTAAATTAAACAAAATTTTTTGTTTTTCAAAAAAGGATTATTTAGGTAAAGGTTGGGCACAAAATCAGTTATCAACTAAGGTTGTCGGAAAGTTGGAAATCTTCAGATATTTGGATCCGATAACTTTATTATCGACTAGTCCTGCTTATTTTGGTTAATCAAAATTTAAAAAAATGGTTTTCGATTTTGAGTGTTAATTAAATACCGGATTTTATTTTGTGGGATTTTTGCTAAAAATCACTCATTTCCAAAAATTTTGTTTTTATGACACACAAAAACGGTTAATTTTTGGCAAAAAATATCAAAATTTTCAGTTAATTTTGTGTTCTTTTTTAAAAGTTTGTTGAAATTCTTTTTTTTAAAAAATTCTCTTTTTTCTTCCCTTTCCAATCAAATTTTTCAAAAATTTTAAAATCAAAGAAAACCTTAATACAACTAAAATTCTCTCCCAACAATATCCACTCTAATAAATAAACTATAGCACTATTTGTACTCATTATTGAAGTAGCCGTACTTGCAGATATTTTAATTAAAGCTCTAGCATATAAATAATTCGAGCAAGTCCACAAAATTAATAAAATAATTAAATGTCCAATTCTTTTTTTAAATTTTTGTTGAAATTTTAAAATTTGTAAAGCTTTTAAATGTTCTTCTTTTAATAATTTTTTGTTTCTTTTTAAACAAATAAAATAAAAAATAAATAAAGGATAACAGAAAAACATAAAACAAGTCCCAAACCAAACCTTTTTTAATTAAAATTAAAAATATTTTTTTTTGGAAAGTTAAACCATAAAGAAAGGAGCAAAAACATGTTTTTTGTCTATAACCATAACAGATTTTCGAAATTGTGTTGCCAAAGCCCATGACGTGGCAATTGAAAAAATGAACAAAAAACTTGCTAGAAACTATAAAATAAAAAATATATTTTTTTAAAAATTAATTTTTATCTTAAAATTACAATTCCAAAATTGTGGAATTAATTCTAGAAGGAATTCAAAGATTAAATAGAGGATTTCAAAAATTTAATTGAAAATTCGATTTTAGAATTTTTTTTGATTTTCAATGTTACATATTTTGTATTAAAAAATAAATTTTGTTAATATTTTCAAATCTTCTGAATTTTTAGTTTTTAAAATTTAATATTCTATTTTTAAAGAATTTAAAGTAAAATTCCTCTCAAAATTCTCTAAATCTCAAAAAATCTTTTAAAAAACCTTTAAAGGTTTTTGTTGTTGTTGGCCATTATTTTTATTATTAATATTTTGTTGGCATAAATCTATATTTTCATTGCAACAATCTTCTTCTATTTTTTGGTCCTCAACCTTTACATTTAATGATTTTTCTTTTTTATTATTAAGCATGTAAATTAAATTAGTCAATAAAATTAATGTTAGTAATTAAATATAAATGATTTTTATCTTTCATTAATTTACACTAATTATTTTCTTACATTGTAATTAATTTAAAGTAAAGAATGTGAAAATAATTTTGTAAAATAAAAATGGGTGAAATTGATCTTCGTACCACCCCCCCTTTTTTTCTCTTTCTTCCACGAGTAAAAAAATGGTCAGACTTAAAAGGTGTTACAAACCAATACTGTCGTGTACAAACTACTTAGTATATTTGTAATAAGTTCACTTTATTCCAGTAAAATCTTTTATGGGAATAGAGAGTTATACTCACCCAAAGTTCTAATACAAGCACAGTAGTGATGCTTGAGACTCTCGGTCTCGATTCTCGAGCCGGGAAATTTCTCGGGGAATTTCGCCCTTCCTAAACCGAATTTGAAAAAATATTAGAAACCCTTACACAATAATTTATTAGAATTATTTACATATACATACAAATACAATACAAATATAGCAATACAATACAGTAAAATACAATTATAGCGAAAACGAATGTCGAAATATTTATACAATCATGAGGAAAATCAATAGGGTGAAATATCTCAATTTTATCTTTCACATTCCTCATTCCCAGTCATATGGATGCTCAGGGATCCTGTTCTCGGTGAGATATGCGCGCAGCATCTTCATTATCCAGCTGTAGTCTGGACGACCGTAGAAACGCATCTCGTCTATATGCCTCAGGATAGTTATGAATTCATCAGGGCAACCAGCGACGAGGGCACGCACAGCATCAGTTCGCACCTTCAGTGGATTGTTCGGGAGTCGAGCTTCTTTGAACGTACCAATCTGCAAAATCAATTAATTATTTATTAGTTAAGAATTTCTCAAAAATTCGTACCGCATCCATGTCGCCGACACCGCTCCAAGGAAGTTTGCCGGCATAGATTTCGACCATCATGTAGAACCTAGCAGGGAAAAAGTTAAGATTTGAAGGAAAGAAACTCAGTGACTTACCAGGATTCCATGTCATCCTTACGTGCGTATTCTCTTTTGATGTGTGCTGATGTAGCCGCATAACGTGGAGTCCCTCGGAAACGTGCAGACTCCCTTGGACGCATCAACGACCCATCTGAGTGCATGAACTTTCTCGCGATCCCAAAATCAAGCACGTAGATTATCTGCTGTTCTCCCTCTTCCTTCCGTCCGGTAGTCGTGTTTGCCGGCTTGATATCCCGGTGGAGATATCCAATGCCATGAAGAGCCCGTAGCGCGTTGACCATCTGAATTGAGACGCCGATCGCTGTACCAGGAGAGAAGCGTCGACCAGGCCGAGCTTTGACGAGTTTGTCCAGTCCTGGGCCAACCAGCGACATCCTAAAAGAAAAAGTTAAGTTACTGCCTAATTTACTGCTCCCTAAAAAACCCCATTCTACCCGTATAGAAAGGTATGTAATCCAAAATTCTTACACGATATAGTTGAAGGACACCTTTCCAGCAGGTCCAATGGTCTGACTGTCCCTGCCGATGTCGAAGCACTTAGTGAAGTGACGGTCGTCCTTTATGCGGTGCAGTTCTTGAAGAACATGGGCCTCCATTGCTAGTAGCGGCATTGACGCATCGACTGGCTCAGTTTTGAGAGCCCCTTCCCTCAAGCCGAATTTGCAGTGGTAGACAGCTCCGAATGCACCGGCACCAAGCTTTTTGATGATTGTCCATTTCTCCGCAACTTTCATCCCTGGCGATAACTCGACGAGCTGCGGCGGCATTCCTGAAGAATCTGTTGAGAGCTCCGGAAATGAGATAAGCGCAGGAAGGTATACAGATGACTAAAAATTAGGGAAGGAATTAGTGAAGATAAACATTAATGAAGATAAACAAGATAAACTGTACCTTGGAAGATAACGTCGTGACGAGCAAAGCCAAGTGTGCCAAGAGCCAAGCAGGTTAGAGACAGCGACCAATGCAAGCGGCGTGAGTTAATTGGGTGTGGTTGTGAACAGCAAAAATGTGTTGGCTTTTATAATCGAGATTTAAAGATGCCACTGCAAATTAGGCTTAGTTATCTTTAAATCCCGATTATAAAAGCCAACACATTTTTGCTGCCAACAACCATACCTCATTAACTCACGCTGCTTGCATTGTTGCGGTCCCGTATTCTCTTCACCTCGGATATCTACCATCACAGCATCAAATATGGCTCGGCAAGGTCAAATGTTGCAGGCGATTGGAGAGGATTGCATTGTCTACACTTGGTACAGACGCCCATACAATCGCCGAGTACCTACTCAACGCCAACTTGAACTTCAACAACAACTACAGCCAATTCAAGGAGAACCTCCCCCAACACCACAGATGCTAAATCCAAAACAAACTCAGCTTTCTGAGTTGGGTGAATTGATTTTGGTATTAAACGAGATTTAGTTTCATTAAAATCTCTTAAAATTTTAAGATTCGTTGCTTCCAATCTTTGCCAATAAATGATCGGTTTAACATGGAACACGTTTCTCGCCTCTTCCAGTCGGCCTCTAAAAGGAGTTGGAACATCCAAAAACAGTTAGCTGTCCCACCGGCCTCTTTGAAAAAAGGCACTTATTTAATTGATGTAAGACAAGTCTTTAAACTCGAGAAAATTTATTTTTAACTTTTAAGATTCGATATCTTTTTCGTCTTCTAATGAAAAGATGTGCTCGTTATTGCTTAAGTCTACAAATAAACTCAATGTTGAAACAAGAACGCATTTTTCGCCTTCTCCATTTGGGCTATAAAGTTGAGTGTCTCCAATTGGAATCATTAGACCAAATTTGTGGCTCAGAACTTGAAGAAATTGGAGAACGTTTACCTAATCTCAAAATTCTAATTATTCTAAAGTGTAAACTTGTAAGTTTTTTTAAAGATTATTTTTCAATCTTTCCCCTTTCAATTTTTAGCATTTCAATACCATTAATGGCTTCAATTTAATGTTAGAACAATTCCAACGTCTTATAGCTTTTGCCGTTGTTCGTTGCACAAATTTTAGTTTGTAAAAATTTACAAAAAATTATTAAAAAATGTTTTTCAGGATCTGAACTTGAGAAATTGCCTCGAAGTCTTCGAATTCTGAATCTGAATTTATTTGATGTTGCGAATAGTGCAAAGTGAGTTTATGTATGATAGTTAAAAATAGGGGGAAAATTGGTTCATTTAGAGGTCAGTAAAATCACATTTGCAGGATCCTGTATCAGGATTGGGTTTTAAAATTTCGAACAGGGGAGGATCCCTCAGGATTAATCCTGAGGGATCCTGACAATCCTGAAAACAAAAAAGGCAGGATTTCGGACAGGATCCTGAAAAATTCTGTGCGGGATCCTATCCTACGCCAACCTCTAGTTCTATTCCCCTTTTCCCCACCATTTCTTCCCTTTTAAATTTTCTTAATAAAAATAATTATTTTTAGCGCTATCGGAAATATTCGTCGACAGGCACCGAATATCGTAATCTTGACAATCTTTTATTTTAATTTAAAAAATATTTTTAAGACCATGCTTACAATCGAAAGTAGATCTCTGGATGTAGTTAATCAACTACAGGATTTTGAACATCTAAAAGTGCTTAGTCTTCATTATTCTCCAATTCTAGACGATGTTATTCTGCCCGATTTGTTTCCTGCTAACTTTTCGCAACAATTAAAGGCTCTCGAATTGTTTGTTGTTAGTGAGAATGTAAGTATTATAAATAAAGCAGAGCTGGGCTAGTAGCAATTTCTCTCCTTCAGCTAGTGTAAAAGGTTATTCGGCGATTGGGAGAGAACCAGCATCTTCGGTAGACTGGACTGATGTGTTATCCGTTAGCGTTAGGAATTAAATAGCTATATGCTTTACACAGACTACATATCTCCATCAAAATTATTTTATTTTTTTTTCAGTTTATTTCTATGCGCTTTCGTCCAGAATTCTTTCCACAATTGGAGCACATTAAATTCGATATCATTGAGAACCCCACAACTAATTACCACACAGTTTTGGGTCAAATTGTGGAGTTTCCAGCATTGCGTTCAATCTCATTGGGAGTTTATACCAGAGCGAAAAAATTAATCCGTCGGGCTGAATATCTGAATTTTATGAGAAGATTGTATGAGAAAGGGAAGTTGGAGGTGAGTAGAAGAATTGTTTCCTCTTCCCTCTTGAAACACTTTTTTTATTTTCAAGCATTTGAAAGTCAACTTGCTTCTCACAACTGAAATGGCGATTGGTGTATTCCAACATTGCCCTGTAATTTTTATTTTTTTTAAAATTAATCTAATTTTATTTTTTTTCAGAAAATCCGTTCACTATATTTCTATAAAAGTTCAAATCCAAATAATATAAACGAGGAGGAAGATTATTTCAGAGCAATTGAATTTATTGAGAGATTTGAACAACTAAAATTAAACAAAATCCCTCCAGTTTCTGCTTCTAAAAAAGTTGTAATGCTGGCAAATTTGTTTAAAGGGACTAAACTCGAAAAAGGAAATGAATGGATTAAATGTAAAGAAAATATAAGAGGAAGTCATGTATTGAAGGAATTATTTGTTAACGAATTTAAAGAATATGAGAATAATAATACTCGAAAATAGTATAATTAACTAATTAAATATTGTAATCTCTATATTGTTTGTAAATAAATATGTTTATTATAATATTTTTTGCTTATGTCCATATCAGGGTTGCCGCGGGTACAAAAATCTTCGGGTACGGGTTTCGGGTTGGAAAATTTTCATTTCGGGTATCGGGTTTCGGGTACAAAAAAAGGCCGGGTTTCGGGTTTCGGGCGGCAACCCTGGTCCATATACTATTAATCTCGAAGTTTATTTTTTGCGTTGTAATCATACCCAGAAAAAATAAAAGAAATTATATTATAAGTAGCTTTTTAAAATTTAAACTTTTATTTAGCAGAAGAAATGTAATAATTTACCTACATATAAAGATTTTGTAACTTATTTTGTATTTATTAATACACATAGTGTGTATTTTAGTTTATACTAACATAAGCATTTTGGATTAAATAAAATTCGAGTTGAACTTGTGACTTTTTAATTTTAAAATTCTCTCGTGTATTATTGAGTTTTAGTTACTATCGCGGGTTTTATCAAAAATGCAGCATTTAAAATCTACTCTCGTTATATAGAAATTGAATTTGTTCAATCAAATTACATAAATTATAGTTTTTTTGTCATCTAAACATCCAAAAATTCTATCCACTTGATTACTACTGATTTAAAATTAAAATTTCTTATATTAACTTCCTATTAAACATAGGAACATACTTTCTATAAATTTCTCCAAAATATAAGTTTAAAAAATTCCACCAATAGACTAAAAACATCATAGTACTAAAGGAATCCTGACAGATTATATAAAAGGATCCAAAAATGATCACTTAGATTCAATATCAAACTCATTAACTAACCCTTCACGGTTTACCTGCCCGTCTACTATCGTCAAAGATGTCTCGGCAAGGTCGAATGTTGCAGGCGATTGGAGAGGATGGCATTGTCTACACTTGGTACAGACGCCCATACAATCGCCGAGTACCTACTCAACGCCAGCTTGAACTTCAACAACAACTACAGCCAATTCAAGGAGAACCTTCCCCAACTCCACAAATGTTAAATCCAAAACAAACTCAGCTTTCTGAGTTGGGTGAATTGATTTTGGTATTAAACGAGATTTAGTTTCATTTAAAATCTTTTAAAATTTTAAGATTCGTTGCTTCCAATCTTTGCCAATAAATGATCGGTTTAATATGGAACACGTCTCTCGCCTCTTCCAGTCGGCCTCTAAAAGGAGTTGGAATATCCAAGAACATGTAGTTGTTGTCCCAGATGTAGTTTTAGACGAGGAATATAATTACTCTATTGATGTAAGAGAATAAATCGAGATTAAAAATAAAAATTCAAAATTTTCAGGGTCGTTATCTCTTCCGTCTTCTAATGAAGAGATGTGCTCGTTACTGTTTAGAATTGACAATACACGCAATGTTGAAGCAAGACCGCATCTTTCGCCTCCTCCATTTAGGCTATAGAGTTGAGCATCTTTGCATTGATTCTTTACATTCAATTTGTGGTTCAGAACTTAAAGAGATTGGAGAACGATTGCCTAATCTAAAATCACTAATTATCAAAAGGTGCACTTTTGTAAGTTTATTTATTTATTTCAAATTACTTCTAAACATCCCCCTCTATTTTTAGCATTTCTCCACAATTAAATGCTTCAATTTAATGTTAGAACAACTTAAACATCTCCAAATCCTTTCAATTTCCAATTGCGACAATTTTAGTAAAAAAGAAATTATTCTGATATTTTTTATAATTTTTATTTTTAGAATGTCAATTAGAACAATTGCCGAGAAGCCTTCGAATTTTCTTTTTGGATGATTTTCAAATGAAGAATACACAAAAGTAATTAAAAAGTTTTTAGTAAAAATTTTAATTTAATTTTAGTGTTCTTCGAAATATTCATCGACGAGCACCAAATATTGTAAGTAAGCTTCGGATTTGTCTCGCTCTTTCATATTTCCTAATTTTAAAATATTTTTATTTATATGTAGACAGTGCTTTCATTAGAGAATATGGAAGATTTGAATGAGCAAGTACAAGCATTTGAGCATCTTAAAGTGCTTTGTCTTCCTTATGCTCGTCTTTTTGCAGATGATGTTAATGGGTTTACTCCAAACTTTTTACAACGACTAACGGCTTTTGACATGGGGATTGTTAGAGATGAGGTAAAAATTGAATTTAAATTTGTATTTGAAATAATCCTCAATTAAATATTTTTATTTTAGTTTGTTCTCTTACGTTTTGTGCCAGAAATGTTTCCTCAATTAGAGCATCTTGAATTATATAGTATGGGGTATGTAGACTCTAAACTACACAAATATTTGGATCCAATTGCTTTGTTTCCTGCATTGCGATCGTTTACACTAAAAATATTTTCTCGAAATAAATTACCTTTGAATCATGCTGATTATTTGAAATTTTTGAGTAAATTAATTCGGAAAGGGAAATTGGAGGTAAATAGACGAAAAATGATTCACTGAAAGAAAGGGTTGTACTCCGTCCCCGAAAGTTGGGGAATTTGAGAGTTTTTTTTGAAAATTCCCCGTCCCTCCCCCCCCCCCCCCCCCCCCCGCTCCCCCGGCGGGGACAACCCTACTGAAAGTCTATTAATTTTTAGACATTTGTTTGGAGTTTTCAAGTACTTATTTGTACCTTTAACTAAATGAATTGAAAAGTCTAAATTCCCAAATTTATTCTCTTTAACTAAAAATTCAGTGAATTATTTAAAATTTAAATTTTAACTTTAATTTTTAAATATAAACATTATTTTTTCTTAGTATTTGCTAATCAACTTCCCTCTTTCAACTGAACTTGCAATAGATGCAATTAAATATTGCCCTGTATGTTGTTTTTATTTAAAAAACAAATTTCCTTTTTAGAATATAAAAACATTATTATTTACTAACGAAACTGAAAATGATGAAAAATATTTTAAAGTTGAGGAGTTCATTGAAGAATTTAAAAAATTAAAGGAAAACATTCCCCCTCCAATTAATGACGAAAATAAAATTAAAATGCATTGGAGTTTATTTGTAGATACTGAATTTGAAGAGGGAAATGAGTGGATAATGACTGATTATTTTACTACTAAAAATAAAATTTTGGAACAATTAATTAGTCGAGAAATTGGTGGAAATGTTCCTATACAGTTAAAAAATATTAAATAAATAATTTTTATTTTTTATTTTTGCAGGCTATTCGATGATGTAACAAGTTAAAGAAGAAAAGAGAAAAAGAAAAAAAACATTTAAAATAGATAACCTATCAAAAATTTTATATTTTTCGCTTAAAAATTAAATGTTAATAAATTTGTTATTTTATTTCTTAGACAAGAATATGAGTGTTAATTACAAAAAAATTTATTTAAAAAATCACATTTTTATGGGTTAACTTTAATTTATGTATTTTGCTACAATTAAAAAAATTGTTAAAATTAAAAAAAATGACTAGCAGTAAAAATTAATTATTAGGGTGTAACATAAATAATTAGCCCCCCTTAAATCATTAAAGTTTGAAAATGTATATCTCAATGTTCAGATCTCCAATCTGTTTAATTTTTTTGTCATATATTCACAATAATGCCTTCTTCTTTTTCTGAAAGTTTTGAAATTTTTTCTTTATTTAAAAATTTTTTATGAATTTTTAAAGTTTAAGGCAAAATTATGAAATTAGCGTCCAGTTCAAATATGAGATTGAACTTGGACATTTGGAAAAGGAATCATGGCGCAAAATATGCAAAGTGAAGTATGGGGATGTTATCTCGTATTCCACGGAAAAAATTTGGCTTTCCAAATAAAAGAAAGGTAGAGAAGAGCAGAAAGGCAAAGAACGTCTTGGATGCCAACCAACGGTAGATAAGAATGCCGTTCTCCGCTGATTCAAAGCGAATCCAAAAAATAAAATGTGTATATTGGGGCAGGCACTCACCTGCTCACTTACAAAAATTAACATAATTTTACTTGAAGCGGGTATCAAGTTATGAAGAGTCGATTGATACCCCATGAATTGCCGCAAAATCAAAAAAATCACTAAGTCACTTTTGAAAATCAACCCCTTAAATGCCACAATGAAGCTCCTTATTTGAAACAAATTTTAACCTATGAGGAAGTGTGGGTTGCCTTCATGAATTCTGTAAACAAAAAGGAACGGCTCATCCCAGCTAACTATCAATTTTGACCTCTAATCCAGACTGGTCCAACAGCGTGATCTGTTATGTATTTGATGGTGTTGCGGAGGTGTAATCATTGGAAATTAGATGAAACTGGCTGAACTATTACCCCCAAATAGTAATGTTCCTAAATAGATCGAGTCTATCAAAAAATCTGGTCTCCTGGCCTCGCTGGGCATTTTCGCGCGAGGGTTATCCTAAAGCAGCATAATGTTAGCCCCTATTTCACAAATACGACCCTCTAAAAAATCAGCCAGATGTTTTCCAGGCGAATTTCTTATATCATTGTATTCATCAGATTCTGCTCTATCAGAATCTATTTAAATTTTTATTCTTACTCATCAATTTTGAAAAGAAAAATCAAAAAGAATTTGCCTCGTTTCAAAAATACAAGTTTTAGTATTTCACCTCTAACTAATGCCAACTTAATCCTAGGATTCTGATTTTTTGCCAGAAAATAGGCAACTCTCTTAGGAACATAGAAAAATATAATTCGAAGTCTGAAAACATTTAGTTTAATTTTAATAAATATTTATTTAACTTCGCTCAAGGGGGGCTAATTATTTATGTTACACCCTAAGTATATTTAGAATATAGCACAAAATTTATAAAAATTTTATGTCAAAACTTTAAATAAATTTTGGGCAGTTAAAAAATGAACGATAATTTCCCGTTAATGCCAAACATTAAATTTCCTTGGCTGTTTTTTTAAATTTCCTTGGCGCAGATTTACAAGGCATGAAAATTGAAAACGATGTCTTTTTAGTCAACTTAATTATTTAGATAAATCAAATGAGTTAATTTTATAATAAAGAATCCATTGGGGGAAATGTTAGGCATTAAAGAAGAAGTATAAAATAAACAGTTTAACAGTTTAAATGCCTTTCTAATTCTTTTTGGATAATTCCAAAATATTATTTGGAATATAAAAAATATTAAACAATTACATTTTTATCTAACATTTTATAATATTTTGGATTTGGAATTATCAGAGTTTAAAATAAAAATTAACATTAAAGAATAAAGGAAAAGAAGGGGGAAGGGAGGGCCTTCATTTTTAAGAGGGCTTTCATAATTGTATTTACAAAAATTATTTTTTTATAATTTTTTCCAGAAATATTTTTCTTTCACTATCTTCCATCAAAAATTCATTGGGTAATTGGATTATAATGTGAAGGATGCATTTGTAATGGAGAAAATTGTATAGCCATATTTTGAGTAGTAGATGGCAAATTAATTCCATTAAAATTTTGTTGGTAAAATTCGGGTGTTGAAGTTGGGGGAAATTGTTGTTGATTTTGTTGTTGTTGTTGTTGATGTATTCCACCAACCATAAGAAAAGGTTGGTTAAGTTGTATTGGTTGGGTTGGGGCACATAAAAATTTAAGAAAATATTAAACTAAATAATTAAAATTTTATTTCTTTTTTAAATCAAGAATAGGAGAAATCTTTAAGAAAAAAAAAGAAAATTAAGGGAAGGAAATCACAATAATAATTTATAAGGCCAGCTAAAATCATTGACTATACCAATATCTATATTTTAGAGCTCAACGGTCAGACGCAGTTAGAAAAATTCAAAATTAATTACCAAAAGCAGCAGCAAGTAAATATTGTTGTTCAGCTAGCAAAGCTGCCTGTGAAGGTTGTGAACAATTAATTGAACTAATTGGAGGTGAAAAGATTAAATTATTATTAATTGACTGATTTGGATTATTTAATTGTTGGGGGGTAGATGGTTGAGAATGTTGCTGTTGTTGATTTGTTGTTGAAATATTTAATTGTTGTTCAAATGAAAAAAGTTGTTGTTGAGGTGGTTGGGGCTAAAAATTGAAAAATATATTTTGGAGAGATTTTCTGTAAAAGTAATAAAGAAAAATTTATTTTTTTTAGATTTAAAATTTAATTTTAATATTAAAATAATTTTTTCCGAAAAATAATTACAGTTTTTGATTGTTCTGATACAACAATTCCTGTTGGGAAGGAATCAACATTTAATTGTTGATTATGGTAATGTTGTTGTTGTCTTTGTTGTTCCCCTCCATCTAATGTTGTTTGTTGATCTGCTAAAAAATAAAAAAAAGGATATTTTAATAAAGATAAAATTAATATTACGGCAAAATTCTCCACTTCCATCTACATCAATTTCTGATGGATTTGTGTATATACCTAATTATTTAAATTTAAAATTAAATTAAAAGAAATAAATATTTTTACTATAAATTGGACTTTCAGCATCATTATTAGACGCTCCAGAATCAGAATCTATAGTTCCATTCCTTCCAAATAAATTTTGTAATCCAATAGATGAAGGGACAGAACTGGGACCACTTCCACAACCTCTCCCATTACTTCTCATATCTATACTGAAACAATCTGGAGAATGTTGATCGCTTTGATTATTTGATAAATAACGACGATGTGTATCTTTCTTTAAAAGAATATTTTTATTTAATTTTTGAAATTATTTTGAGTGTATTTAGTTAAAAAAATTTGATGGTTTTATCCAGACCTGCTTATGGATACGGATATGGATACAGAAAATATCAAGATGCCTCGGATATCCGCCTGTATCAGTCGTAAACATCCGGATACGGATATCAGAATCAGTATCCGTGAGCAGGTCTGGTTTTATCCCCTGTTTTTGCCCCCACATTTAGAATTGTCGGTTAGAGAGAGAATTGATATGCATGTTTTAACATTTCTAAGCTTTTTGCTGATTTTTCAGTTTGTTTCGGATACACAAAAAATTTCAAGGAACCGAAACAACTTTCGAAAGTTACAAGTTTATCAGTTCATTTACATAATTATTGTATTTACTAATTTTTATTTTTTAAAGTTATTTCCTATGTTAAAAGTGTTTTTTCTTATTAAAATAACTCAACCTTTAAACGTTTTTCTTTAGCACGCCGATTCTATAAAAAATAATTTAATTATTTCAAAATTAATTAAATATACCTGAAACCAAACTTGAACAACTCTCATATCCAAACCAGTTTGGCTAGCTAATTGTTCACGAATATGTCTAGCAGGTTTATTACTACATTGATATGCATGTTTTAACATTTCTAAACTTTTTGCTGAAATTGTTGTTCTTGGACGTTTATTGCCCAAATCCATTTCTGCTGATTCTTTAAAATTTAAAAATATTTATTAAATTATATATTTGAATTTTGTGAAAAGGTGAAAAGAAATTTTAATAAATTTATTCTTTAATTTTAAATTAAACAAAGAATTGAATATACCAGATTTCCTGACAATTTCAACCCTCCTCTAAAGGGCAGTAGTATTTGAGGGGGCAGTATTATTTCAGGAAATTACGGTGTGTATCTTTAAATTAGGGCTCGATCCCCGTTCCCCAGTGAATGGAATTTTCAGGGCAATTCAACCCATGAGGAAGCTCGCGGGGAATCCCGGTAATAGTTTGGAGGTCGCCCCCACCCTCTTTTTTTCTTTCTATCATTTTGTATTTTTTTTCTCATTTTATATCAAATTATATAGTATTCGAAAGAACTCTTCGAGCTGAGTTGATTCGACCAAGCTCCTAGAGCTCTTTCGAATGATATATAAAAATTATAGTATATCAAGCAAAAAAGGCCATAATGGTCAGGGAAGTGTGGAAAAAAGGGGAGCTATTACCGGAATCCCCCATCCTCGCGTTCCTCAAATACAAGTTCACCACGATCCACTTAAAATCGGCCCTCTCCTTAATATTAAGCCCTACTCTAAATATATTCCAACATTTTAAAAAATCCTTTAAATATTACTGCAAATATATTAAGTATATTTTTATGATGTTTTATACGTATAATTTAATTTAAAAAAATATAAAATAATATTTATCCTTAATTTCTCAATAAAAATATTTATTTTTGTTTATTTTATTTAATTTAAAGAGTATTTAAACAAAAAATTTAACGTCTCGAAGGGATTAAATAAATAAATTTATTTTTTTTATTTTTATTAAATTAATATAATTTTTTTTTATTTTTTAATCTTTTTTTAAAAGGAGACATTTAATTTTTCTTTGTTTTTGTTAAAAATGTGTTTTTGTTTGTTTGTTAACGTCAAGGGAAAAAAGGGATTTAAAGTGTCTCTATTGGATTATTTTTTATTTAATTGGCAGTTGCGAATTATATTTTTATTTAAATATATTAAAGTTTGTTTATTAATTTTTTAAATTTTTAAATTTTTAATTAGGAAATTGTTTGTAAATAAAAATAATTTAGAAAAAATTAATAACCGGAAATTTATTTTTTTTATTTAATTATTTTTGTAAAAATACCTATGTAAAAAATAAAAATAAATATTATTGGCCGTTTTTAAATTAAATTTTTGGGATGGTATTTTTTATAAATTATTTTATTCTTTTTAATTTATAAGAGTTTTTGAATGATATATTACGCTTAAAATGATTATTACACATTTGCTCAAGAAATTCCGAATCCTGATGGTTATGAAAATTTTGTTATTTTCGATCACAACTCCCTGAATACCCAACTAAAATTTTTTATATTTTGGAATCTTTTAGAAAATATACTAGTGAATGATTATTAATATAAAAGAATATTTTCAGAAGAAAACAGTCACAAAAATCCAAATTAAAAACGGCCATTATTATTAGTTATGTCTGCATTTAATAGCTAAATATTTAGTGATTAAAGTAAATACAGTATATCTTTTTATCCTTCCATTTTCTACTTAAGAACAAGATGAGTTATATTTTAGTTTATTTATATTTTGTTTTTAATCTTTTTAAATTTAAAAAAATTAAAAGAAATGATGAATGAATAATAAATATTTTTAATAGAAATAAGCTGTTTAGAGTTTAGATCATTGAACTTTTAAATGAATAAAAATATTTTTTCCATTTTATAAATGTTTGAGTGTCTCAATCCTAGCCGAGAAATTTTAATGAAAAAATTTATTTAAATGACTATAATTAATTAAATATAAAACAAATGTATCTTTTTAAATTTCCAAACTAAATCTTTATTAATAATTAATAAAATTAAATTTAAATATTTTAAAATATATATTATTGTAAAAATATTTAAAGCATCCATTTATTTATATTAGTAGGGAGTGGCAAAATATGCACGAAAAATCCCAAAATATGCGCATATAAATGCACCGAAAAAGCCTAAAATATGCACAAAAATATGCCAAATTTTCCAAAATATGCACTAAATATGCAGCAAAAATAATAGAAATGTGGTTTAAAAATCCATATTTTGAGTAAAAAATACTAATTTAGCATTTAAATTGCAGTTAAAGAGCTCTTCTAGAAGATTTTATGAACTTAAAATTTAAGTTCCGATAAAAATTTTTTGAAAAAAGTTTTTCCCGAAAAATTTTTTGAAAATTTTGCTAAACAAATTTTTATCAAAAAAACCCAAAATATGCAAAAAAAAAAATTCCAATATTTTTAAAATTTTGCCCGATTTTTACTAAAATTTCTCAAAAAATGCCAAAATAAGCAAAAATTTAGGTAAAAATATGCAAAATTTCCCAAAATATGCACAGATATGCAAATATGCACGAAAGTACCAAAATATGCAAAAATATGCATTAAGAACCCGATCCCTAATGTTCGTACCAATGTAAAAACACCATTTTTGAGCGTTTTAGCCGATGGCATATCCGCATGCAAAATATGCATTTGCATGTTTTGCCACTCCCTATATATTAGTAATAAATTTATAAAAAAAGGATTTCAAGAACAGACATGACTAAAAGATTATTTTATTTTTTAATCTTTTTTTGACTTGTTTTTAATGGAAATTAGTATAATAGTAAGATGAAGAAATGAACTAAATAAACTCAACAAATATAAAATGGATCAGTTTCAAATTTTGGTAGAATATAGGTAAGGATATTAAGTATCAATAACGAAAAGAAAAAGCGATGCTAAAAAAGGAAATGGGGTGTTCAAAGATTACCAAGATTCGCCAAGCTTTTCATAACCAACGAAGTAGATCGGAAAAAGAGCGGAAAATAAAAAATCAAAGTCAAATTTTTCCTTCCATATCCTCTAGCGCCCCTTCAAATCCCCGCTATCCGTTCAAACTCCTGATATCATTTCTAATTCTATTTATCCCTTTAAATCTCCCATTTAAGGATTAAAAAGGTTATAACCAAAGGATCGTTAGTGATAATTTTCACCTTTTGTGAAAATTTCGCCTTTCACCGGTCGCTTTTTAAATTGACTTTCGCCTTTTTGCCTTTCACTTTTTAAAATCACTTTCGACAACCCCCGGCCTACACCTGAATGTTTATTTGTTTTATATAAAGTTGTGGATATATTTGGAATAACAGTAAAGTTTAAACAAAATATAGTAAACAATTAATTGGAAATTTTAACAAATAAATTATGATTCAATTTAAAATTAAAAAACTATGCCAAACAGAAATTTGTATTCCCCCACAAACCTTAATTAATTAATATATTCATCCAAACTTTAAAATAATAAATAAAAAAATATTTTAAATCCGATTAGTTAAATTTTTTTAATTTTGTACTTTTTTCGATCATTTTTATACTTTCCGGTGAAAAAACTCTTTAATTTTTCTCGCAAATCGGCTTTAATATAAAAAAGGTGAAGGAAAAAAAAATAAAAAAAATGAAGCCATTTGCAAAGGAAAAAATTGTATATACCGTATTTCCTATATTAGAGCCCCATGGGGCTCTATTTTTCAACTATCCTCCAAGGTGGGGCTGTATTAAAGGGTGGGGCTCTAATTGAGGGTGGGGCTCTATTTTTCAACCCTCTTTTGAGATAGAATCCCATTTATTATATCCATTGCAACTAGAGATAGGCCGGAGGGGTTGGTTGATAAAACCAAAAAATATCGAAAGACAATCGATATTTTTCAATTTTTCAAAAAAATTAAAATTTTATAAGCAATGAGTAACGAAATAATCGCAATAGTTCAATGAGGGTAAGATTAATTATAAAATATTTGTAGATTTTGACGGATTAAAGGGAATATTAGGGGACTTGTATTTGACATTGATGGATCATATATAGGTATACAAGCGATTTTAAGGGATTATGGGGAATATCAGAGGATTAATTTTATATTGAGAGATTTAGCGGGGTTAAGAGTGATATTTTGAATGAGGTATTAGTAGGCATATGAAGGGATTTTTTTGTGAAGAGGGATATCGGTGATATAAGGGATATCTATCGGGGATAAAAGGAATACCCACTATATCTCTTCCTTTTCCCCTTAGTTAATCCCTCATATTTCCCTTAATCCTTATATCCCCATGGCCCTTTATTTCCTTAACTCTTAATAATCTTAAAAATTATTGGGATATTTTTTATTTTTCCTCCAATATTTTTAGGTGGGGCTGTATTAGGGGTGGGGCTCTAATTGAGGGTGGGGCTCTATTTTTCAACTACCCTCCAAAGTGGGGCTGTATTAAAGGGTGGGGCTCTAACAGAGGGTGGGGCTCTAATATAGGAAATACGGTATTTTGGATATTATGGAGGGGGAAGAAAATAAAAGTTTTTAACAGTGTGGGAAGTAATTTAAAAAATAAAAAATAATATTTTTATTGCAAAAATACATAGTAAATATTTTTATGTAGTAAATATAAAGACGCTTTGATAAAATAAAAATTAAAAAAAGTTGAAAGAATGAAAATAAGCGGATTTTTGCGTAACTTTGAACGAGGGACCAATGCTGGGTTAGGGCTAAATTTGGATCAGTGCCATTTTTAAATCCCGGGAGCCGGATTCCGAACTAGATTGGGGATTTATTGAAAATATAATATGTACAGGGTTACTATAAAGGTTTCTACTTTGTATCCTCGGAAAGGGTTGGTACTTAAAAAATTCCTGATTATTTTTGTTCCTTGGTTAATTCTTTATCATTTTAGTTTTGATCTAAATATATTAAATTTGAATAAAGTTATGGCATGAAAATGTGTTTATTTTCAAAATATTTTTTTAATTAAATAATTATTTAAAATTAAATAAAATTTAAATAATTAAATATGCAAAAATAGTTAATAATTTGCAATATTTACATTTTAAAAAAGGTCATAAATGAATATTTAATATATATTTAAGATTAAAAGATTTAAAAGAAAAATTTAAATGTTAATGGCAGATTTTATTTTAATTCTTTAATATTTTTTAGATTAAATTTAAACAAAAAAATAAATAAATAATTTAAATTAATTCAAATTTAAAATACCTTTTTGGGCAGTTTCGAAGTCTTGTCTACAAACTAATCTTCCATCCATTGGAATAAGATAGAATTGATCACCAGTGTCCATTTCCCGCTTTAAAATTAAATAAATTTTGTGGAAAAATTATTATTTTTTAAATTATGAATTTAAAAAAGAGACTAGAAAATAAATTTACAACTTTGGTATATTTTTATCTTGTCAGCTTAAAAAATAAATTCCGATTTCAAAAACTACCTAAAAGACACTCTTACCCTAAAGACGCCGGGAAATTATGATTTCTGGAATTTAGCAATTTTTGTTGATTCAATGTTAGAGGCAGAGGTAATATTTATAGGATGGTTTATATAAACATTTAAGTCTAGTTAATTTAAAAAAATTTTCGATCCTTCAAAAAAATTCGGAAAGTAGGACAGAAGGATTCTTGGCATATATAGTAATTAATTAAGTTTAATAAAATTAAATAATTTTTAATTTTAAATTCCCTACTTTACAAACAACACATTGAAAACATTGCAAATGATAAATATGTTGATTTGCTCTTCTTACAATACTTCTTTCGTCAATTGGGGCTGCACAACGAGAACATTTTGGGCCGAAAGTATTTAGAAAATGTTCTCGACAAAATAAAAGAGAATTTCTGCTAAAACAAGTTCCTGAAGGGAAGGGCTGTCTACAAACTGAACAATTGAGGCACTTTTCGTGATAAAATTGGGAATCTAGCACCTTTAAATATTTTTAAATTAACAAATCTTTTCTTTAAAATTTTGGTTTTATTGAAGGAAAAGTTCTTAATAAACCGAAAATTTTGTTTTTTAGACAAAAATATCCAAAAAAATAATTATTTAAATAAAAACCTTATATATAAATCTATCTTGAATGGGCAATCCACAACTTGAACATAAACAGAATTCTAGATTTTCTAAAATATATAAAACTAAATTAAATTTAGAATTATTTTATTTTTATTTGAAATTTAGTCAAAAATACTTGTAAAGAGTGGGGGTAATATAATTAAAATTTAAATTTAATTTAAACAAGTTTCTAAAGGAAAACTCGAGTAGGTATGGCAAAAATATTTGAATAGTTTATGAAAAAATAATTTTTAAAAGATTTAAAATAAATTTATCATTTTCTAATTAAAAACTGTCAAAATAGCACAAAAGGGGCCTAAATTTACATTAAATTTAACAAAATATTCTTATAATTTTAAATTTTAATTCAACCACCCCTCCCCCACTCTCTTCTCTTTTATTTACCTATTTTAATATTTCTTTTTAAAACCTTTTTTGGCACCTCTACAATTTAATGCTTTATAGTCAATTCAATACTTAAAGCTTTACTCATCTTCCCCCCCTTTTTTTTCCTATTATTTTTCATCCTCCACTTCCCTCTTTTAAAAACACAATAGAGCGGCTGCTTTTTATTTTAGTATTACCGCCTCTTTGCGCACACCAATTTCCCGGTGGATTGGGGGGGGGGGGGGTGGGGGGGGGGGTCAAAAATGTGTGAAAATTGAGAAAGGAAAACAGAAAAATAAATAAAATAAAGGGCTAACCAAAAAATATTTTTATTTATTTATTTATTTCCGTGTGCCAACATTAAATTCATTTATATTTAGGTTCAACGGGCGGAAATAAAGAAGCCCCTATATAAAAATGTTTTTGCGTTTATATGTAAAAGGTTAGAAAATATGTAGGTTTAAAACTGAAGGAAATTTTTTAAAAATATTTCTAAATTTTTTAATCGAGAATTAACATTTATTCTTCTTTGTTTTCCTCATTTTTAACTATTTCCTAGAATCGAACGAATAATTTCGAGTAATCCAAATTCAAAGTTCGACTAAACTTTCTTTGAGTAAACCTAATTTTTTTAATTCTCAACTTCAACTTCAATTTTAATTTTACCATTTTTCCCCATCCCTAATAAATAATATACCTACTTTCTATTTAAATATATTAACCAACCAACTTTTTCTTTAAGATACAGTCGTGGAAAAAAGTATGGAAGCGCTAGAAAATTTTTTCTTAATTCTTAATTTTTCATTCAAAAAATACGTTCTATATACCAATCGAAAGCTCTATTCGTATCTCAGTTGACATGTTTCTGCATTTTTCATGAAAATGAAAATTGGCCGAGATAATCCGGATCTACCGGATATACCAAATCCCACTTTTTCGGAAAAATTTTTCGGAACAAATTTAACAAACCCAAATGATAAAGCATATTTTTGTGAACATTTACCACAAAACCGCTTAGAAATATCTTTTTCCGGAGCAGAGATATGATTTTTTGAAAATCGCATTTTTCCCTTAAAAATTGAAAATCTTGCAAAAATTGACGAAAAATGCGATTTTCAAAAAATCATATCTCTGCTCCGGAAAAAGATATTTCTAAGCGGTTTTGTGGAAAATACTCAAAAAAATATACTTTATCATTTGGGTTTGTTAAATTTGTTCCGAAAAATTTTTCCGAAAAAGTGGGATTTGGTATATCCGGTAGATCTGGATTATCTCGGCCAATTTTCATTTTCATGAAAAATGCAGAAACATGTCAACTGAGATACGAATAGAGCTTTCGATTGGTATATAGAACGTATTTTTTGAATGAAAAATTAAGAATTAAGAAAAAATTTTCTAGCGCTTCCATACTTTTTTCCACGACTGTATATATATTTCTATTTATAATTAAATTTTCCACCTTCTTCCCTCCCCCCTTCTTCTTTTTTACAATTCATTTCCGTTTTTACTTTTTACTCATTTCTTTTCATCTTCACTTTTTTTTTTTCTTGTCCTGGTTTTGGATGTCTCAATCCCGCGGGAATAAACCAATAGGGAAAGGGTGGATAATTCTTTTCAAGCACATAACAAGGACAAGCGCCTGACTGGTTAATAAAAAGGAGGGAAAGAAAAGAAGAAGAATTTTTATTTTATTTTTTTTTCTAAAAATTTCATTTGCCCTTTTAAATTGACTCAACCGGAAAATTGTAGAAAACCGAGAATTTATAAAAAAGAAGAGGAGAAAATGACAAGTTTTGAATAAAAATGTTGAATTGGCTAAAAATTGGAAATAAAAAATAAAAATAAAAATATTTTTGAAAAAAAGAGAGAATATTTTCAATATGTTCATATTAAATTCATATTAAATTTAAAGTATTTCCTCTAATATGATACCTTCCTCAAGTGTTTAATGCCCCCTCTAATATTAAAATGCCCCTTTGGAGGATAATTGAAAATTAAATGGCCGGGCATTCAATTAGAGGAAATAAGGTATATTTAATGACAACTTTGTATCATTCTAAAAATCTGAGTAAATTATGAGATTTTAGTCTATCTTTAATCAAATCTAATTATTAAAAAATTTGAGGAATTTTATATAAACATTCTTTTATTAAAATTACTTAAAATTTAAAATTTTTTTTATTACTTATTCTATTTCTTAACTACATCTCTCCCCCTTTACTCTTCTCTCTCTCTCACAACTACAGTACCCAGCCAATCAACGTTTCCTTTTTTCCCAAAATTTTTAATTCAAGTTTTTTCTTTTATTTTACATACATCCGGCATTTTTAATAAAAGCAACAAAATAAATAAATTAAATATTTACAAAAATTATTTTAAAAAGAACATCTATTGATGGAATAATTCAAAATAAAAAAATTAAAGAAAAATTTGAAAAGAAAAGTGATTAGAAAAAAAATTGAGACTCATGCTGAGTAAAAAAAATAAAAAATTTTCAATTTATTAATTTCCTCAACAATAAAAGATTAAAGAAAGAAATGAGGGTTTTTTTTATTTTCTTTTTCTCTCCAAAATAATGAATGAACGTTTTTAGTTATTTTTTTATTAAAAATTGCAATTCTAAATTAATTTACAAAAGTATTTGTGATTGGATATATTTAGAGGGAATAAATTGGGAAAAAATAAAAGAAATGGTGAGGAGAAATATAGAAAGAAGAATTCTTTCTTTTAATTAAAATTTTGAGAAAGGAAACTGTAAAATAAATTAAGGTCGTCTAAGTAAAAAATTCTGTAAAATTAATTAATTTAAAAAAATTAAAAATATATTAGACACAAAAATTTTTTCTAGGTTTGTAAGACAAAATTTAAGTACTTTTTGGATATGAAAAAAATACTTTTCTAGTCAATAGAGCCTTACAAAATCGAAAATTTCCCAAGATTCAAACCCAAAACCGAGATAAAAAAAACTCCCAAAAAATATTTTGAGTCACGATTTATCAAGAGTTTTGGATAGCTCTCCTAACCAGATACCTACTTCCAAAAATTCACAAACAAATAACTAATCTTACAGACCCAATATTTATCATAAACTTTAATTAATCACAAATTTATTGGTCCGAAGTTAGGATTTTCCCTCTTTTTTAGAGAGAAAATCCCAAATGCTAACACATCAAAATCAACTCCTAAAAATATTTTTTTGCTTCTATCTTATGTAATTTATAAAATTAAAATATTCAAGGAAGACCATGCAAAAAACGGCTGATTTTATTTTTAAATGGAAAAGCTGAAAGAAAAATTGTGATTAATTGTTTTAGTTACTAGACGGCATTGAAATAAAAATAAAAAATATTTTTTTATTTTTTTGTGTAAAGATTTATGTAAAAATGGAGAAAATAAGGAAATTTTGAATTTTTTGTTATTTTGGGAAAATAAAAAGATAATTTAAGGAAATATTGGGGGTATTTAATTAGAATTTGAAATACTATACATATTTTAAAAATTATTGTTTACATATAAGCATGGTTATATTGACTAACTTAAGATTTTAAATTAAAGCACTAATTTTTAAAAAAATATTTTAAAAGTCCAATAATTAAAATAAAACGGAATTATCGGACTATCAGGAATTGAAAAAAAATCTAGAAAAATTCCCCGAGAGAGACCGATATGTAAATATAAACATAATGGCTAGATCGAGTACCCTCTCCTATGCTAAATGACCGACTAAGTTCTAAAATTTGTACCCAAAATAAAAATAAAGGGTATACGTACAATCGTGGCCCTCCAATAAAAGATAAATATAAAAATTTGTTAAAACAATTTTTATTAAATAAATATTTTTTCTCTTAAAAATAAAAGTCCCAACAGGTGGGAAACGTTTTGTTTATAAAAATGCCGCGCAAACCCTTAAATGAAGGAAAAAATTTTTTTGTTAATAAAACATTTTCCGCCTTAAAGCATGTTTATTTATTTATAAGTTGGAGTGCCGCTGCGCAATACAAAAAATTTTAAGGGCAAAAATGCCGACAGACGGTGCCGTTTTCTCACCAGTTTTGTGACAGTTGATATGCCCAAGTTGGGAAAAAATTATTGAAAAAATAACAAGATATATTTAATTATTATAAAAAATTGAGATTTTTGGATACAAAAAATTATTTAGAGAAAAATAGGTATATAAATTTTTTATTTAAATATTTTCACCTGTCTAAATTATTTATTCGTGATTAATTTAAATAATTAACTTTTTCATTTTTTAAAATAAAATTCGGGTTTATTTAATTTCAAAATTTTAAAAATCTTTTTAAATGCTGTTTAAATCGAGCTTTAAAAATAATGGCAAAATATTTATAAACGTTCAGATGCTTAAAGTATGGGGGTGGGGGTGGGGTAAGGAAGATCCACAAAATAATACCCACTAAAATTAAAAAATTTCTATCTTTTATTTTTTAAATCTTTTATTTTTAAATTTTTACTCAATAAATAAATATACTCCAAATAATCCTTTGAAAAAAATAAAAAAAGCTTTTCCTCTTTTTTTATTGATGAGCGGAAAATGGCACGATTATGCAAATCATATTGGCCACAAAAAATAAACAATTCAAAAATCCTTCTATAATACAGCCGGATATATAAAGGAAAGAGAAATAAATATATAGTTATTTGTTTTTTGAAAATTAAAAAAATAATTGTTTGAAAGAAAAGAAATAATAAAGAAGAAAATATTTTAAAAATTAAAGAAATCCGTACAAGTTTTTTATATTTTTTTCTAGATAATTTCAAAAAAAACCAACCAAATAATTCTTTATTATTTTCATTATTTTGTTGTTCTTCTGTTGTAGTTTTATTAAAACAATTAATTAAATCTAAATTATTAATTTGTTGATGATTACTAGTAGAGGGATCTTGACATTTTTGTTCGTCCATAGTTAGGGAAAATGATAAAGAAGTAGAGGATTGGGGAGGTGATGAGGAGGAGGAAGAGGAAGTAGGAGGGTTTTTACTTAAAAAGGGAGTATTTTAAATAATTTTTAGATAAATTTTTTGTTTGAAAATATAAGGCCGAATTTCTGTTTTTGTTGAGAAATATAGTAATTTTCAAATTTTCAATTTTCTAATTTCCAAATATTAGTGTAAACATAAAGCCATTTTTTAATTAAAATTAAATTTCCAAAAATTTATTTATTTACAGTCATTATTCTCTCTCTCTTTACCTTTCTTGTAAAGTTGTTGACTGTAAATTCCTCAATGTATTATTAGGAGATGAATTTCCTGATGTTGTTTGTGAATTTGGTGGTATTTCTATTACCATTTAATAATAAAAATTAAATTTTATTTTTCTCTATCTAAAAATATTTTTAAAAAATAAATTGGAATTAAGAATTGAAAATTAAAATAAATTTGTTAATTTAAAAAACACAATTTTTTAGTCAAAATATTAAAAACTTTATTTTTATGTAAATATATTTTTTATTTAAAAATACTTATACCTAAATTATTTTTAAGTGTGAAAATCGGGAATTATTAATATTTTTTTGAATGAATCCAAAAAAAATATTAAAAATAATATTGGATGTGCCGAATTATTTTTTGAGGGCCAAGTCAAGTAAAAATGAAAAGGGGTGGTAAAATGCTTAGTTTCTAACGTTTCTAGTAGTATTTATTTTCTCTAAAAATTTAATGCTTACACCCTACGGGACTTGTGGAAAGTGGAGGGAGGGGGAGGAAAGAATAAATTAAAATTTTCGAGAGACGGAAAAAAGGGAAGATGACAAACCTAAAAATATAAAAAAGGGAGAGGGACTATCTATATACCTCTCTTAAATGGCCAAAAAAGTAGTAAAAACCTCTTCTAGTTAGTGCCATGTTGACAGGGAAGGATATCCAAAATCGCAGTAAAAACCTTATGGACATTAAAATTGTCAAGTGGGAGAAGCTGTAAACATTTTTGGCTAAGAAAAAGCTACAAAAATATTTTTATTTTTAAAATTTAAATATTTATAAAAGTCTAAAGCGGGAAAGAGAAATTTTTTATTTTTATTGTTTAAAGTCAAGTAAAAAATAAAGGGGTGATAAAAAGTAAAAACCTCTTCCTGTTAGTAAAAGTTAATATTATAGAAGGGATAAAGATTAATAAGCTAATCCAAATATAAGGAGTATGGGTAAATATACTCTTAAAAAATATTATATTGATATAATTAAAATTCCTTTCAAATCAAGAGGAAACATTTCACCTTAAATTATTCGAGCCCCCATTTAATCATTTTATTCGAATTAAAAAAGTCGGTTTAATTTATGTTTATCTATAAATGTTTATTTAATTTATTAGAAATATTTATAACTGGAAATTGGAAATACAAAAATTTATTTAGAAAAAAACATTTAAAATAAAAAGGTGGGCAAAAGGAGATGTAAAGATGAGTAAGAAGAATGTAATAAATAAAGTATTAAAAAAAAGATATATACAAAAAAGGATAAAAAATGGTCGGCTGACTTAAACATCGTTTTTGGGGGTGTTTAGTGGTGGGTTAAGTGAGGGAAGGAGGGCGTGTCTTTGAGGGAAGGAAGGCTTCTTTCCTATCTTATTTTTCTTATTCAGTCATGTTTTTCAGGCTGTAAAAAACTGAAGAAAAATTTGTTGGATACAAAGATGGGCGGGTTTGGGGGTTTTGAGGGAGGAAAATATTTTAGTCAAAAATTTTTGTAAATAATTTTTAGAATTTATATTATTTTAAAATAAATTTTTAATTATATTAAGTAAAGGTGAAATTAAACAATGGAGGAGCTCTAGCAAGTAGAAATAAATATCTAAAAGTTTAATTAACTAAATAATTAATTAAATTTAGATATAAATATTAGGGTGTAAACTAAGTTTTGAGCCCTCCTTAAGTTAAGCTGATTAAATAATTAAGTATTACAAAAGTTATAAATTTTTAACTTTAGGGAGTTCAGACCAGACCTGGGCGAAACTCCAAAATTTTTTTGGACGAAACGAAACGAAACAAAATTTTTTAAAAATCGTTTCGTTAACAAAACGAAACGAAACAGTCAAAATTTAACGAAACGAAACGAAACAAAACGAAACATTTTAATTTCGAAAAAATTTTCAAAAAAACAAATTTATTTTCTTAATTATTCAATTTTAAGCATGTTAATTGGCCATTAATGGCATATAAGCGATCATATAATTATGTGGGACCACAAATTGTGGTCCATTAGCCATGGGGCAACAATTTGTGATCCCAATTTGTGGTTAGCCATTGCAACTTATTTCAAACGTTCAAACGCCAATTTTTCTATTAATCTCACCTAATTTACTATATCGCCATCAGTCCCATAGCCAGAATTTTTTTGTGGGGGCCAATGGAGGAAAATTTTACTACACCGAATTTTTGGATCATTCTGTGCATAAATTATGATTTTTTGCGCCGCAGGCGAAAATTTTGAGAATTATAGAAAGCTCTAGACCAAAAACTGCACTTTTTTCTGCGCCGCAGGCGAAATTTATTTCTATTTTGAAGGCTAATAGGCCAGATTTCTTCCTTTTTCAGAAAAGGTAAAGACGGCAAATGCCTCCCAAATGAGCCTGGTACAAACTAAAACAGGGTGATATGCACACTTCACCGATATTACCATTAAGCATAAAAATATAATACATACATATACCTAACTCAATATAATATAGTTTGATTGTGAGTATAGAACATAATATGAAAAATTTATGTACAAAAACATGCCGTTAATTGAAAAAATCAAAAATAATCTTTTAAATTATACGCTGAAGACTCTTCAAATTCAGATTTTAGCGCCGCAGGCGAAAATTTTGTGAATTATCAATACCAAAGTGGAAAATTTTTTATTTTTTGGCTAAGTTTTGGCCTAAAAAATAGGTAATGTTTCGTTAACGAAACACAGGTGTTTCGTTAACAAAACGAAACGAAACAAATTAAAAAGTGTTTCGTCACGAAACGAGACGAAACAGTAAAAAACATAACGAAACTAACGAAACAACGAAACGAAACGAAACGTTTCGCCCACGTCTGGTTCAGACCTAAATTACACCCTAATATATGTACCTAAATCATTTTTTATTTTAAAATAATTTTGAAATAAATTTAAAATTACAATTTTAAACTTTAAATTACAGTACAATCAAACAATCAAAATAAGCAAGAAAAGAAAGCAAATAAACAAAGAAAACAAGTTTTTGCAGAAAAAGAAGAAGAATATTTTTTAATTAAATTTAAAAAAAAGGTGAGAAATCAAAAACTTTTTTTAAAAAAATTTTATTTTAAAATTAATATATTTTTTTAAAAAACAAAAATATTCCTAATCCTCGAAAATTTAAATATTTAAAATATTTTACTTTACAAATTTTTAAATTCAAAAATTTATTTTTTATTTTTATTGATTTATATTATTTTTTAAGGAAAAGCAAAAGGATGTTTTAAATAAATAATTAAAATGCCAACAATCAGAAATAAAAAAAGATTTTTTAATTTTACTAATGGATAAATGAAAAATTGTTTCCACCGTCTAAAATGCCAACCATCAATTTTTCTGTATGTGTTAAGTAGAGGGAAAATACAGGGTGCGCCATAAGTAACCGGACACTTTTAAATTCCTTATAACTTTTTTTGTTGTCAATATTTTTAATTGATTTTAGGCTTATTTTTTAGCTCATTCAATTCTCTATTATGGCTAGTCAACGTGATTCTATAATCTCACTTTTTTTACAAAAAAATTCAGTCCGCAAAATTTCATCTCTTTTGAATGCCCCATATAGCACTGTACAATACACAATCAAAAAATTCTGGTGAAAATTTTTTGGGAGAAAAATTTTTTAAATTAATTTGATAATCATGGCACAACTAAGAACTTACAAAAAAGTAAAAGACCTCGTTCCGTAAACACTTCCAAGAATATTAAAATGATCAAAAACTGGGTGCACCTCAATTATCGACCCTCCGTAAGAAAAGTGGCTCGTGACACCGGAATAAGTGAGAGGACCGTCAGACGAATAGCTAAAAATAAACTAGGGTTAATACCCTACAAAATCCAAAAAGCACGACTGCTAACAAAAAAAAACCAAAAAATTTAGACTTGCAAGATACAAACTGCTCCTACAGTGGCACGCATGTCCAGACATTCTTTTAACAGACAAAAAAATTTTTACAATAAAATCCGTTCACAACCATCAAAATGATAGAATTAGGACTACAGAATCTCCTCTTTCCGATAAGCTTATCACACATTCCAAACATCCCCAATCTGTCAAGGTTTGGGCCGGTATTTGTGCGTCAGGCAAAAAACCCCTTATTTTCGTGGATTTTGGTGTAAAAGTCAACAAAGACTATTACTTGCTAGAATTTTTTTAGCGTGTTCTGAAGCCTCGGTTCAAGAGCCATTTCGGTCGCAGAGTCTGGATTTTCCAACAGGACTCTGCTCCGGCACACAAGGCGAAAGAAGTTCAGGACTGGTGCAAGGCCAATTTTCCTGGGTTCATTAGCGTTCAGTAATGGCCGTCCTACTCCCCGAATCTAAACCCGATGGATAATTCTTTTTGGTCTATTTTGGAGTCCAGGGCCTGTGCTATGCCTCATAAAAGTTTGGAGTTTCTGCGTCACTCTCTCACCCGAGGGTGGGACTTAATTACACTCAAGGAGGTGCGTGCTATTTGCGAAAATTTTTCTTCGCGCCTTCGCCTCTGTATCAAAGCCAAGGGTGGGCATCTCGAATTTTCTTGATTATTATTATTCCTTATTTAATTCTCTATCATCTGATTGTATTTCGATTTTATTTGATTGTGTTTTAATAAAGTTATGAGAGAAAACAAGTGTCCGGTTACTTATGGCGCACCCTGTACATATGTTTAAATTATTTAAGATGTACGGTAATCCAAAAATTTATTTAAATTTAAATTAAATTAAAGTACAGTCTTTGTAGATTTTTTTAAATTGATAAATTTTGTATTTTAGAGATCTTAAAGCCCAAACAAAAATTTTTTTTTAATTTTATAACCCGAAAACTAAATTTTTAAAAATCAATTCTTTATTTTTTTATTTTCTCGTTCACTTCCCCAATTTTCCAGTTAAAATTGATTAAAATTTTCAAGATTTTTTTATAAGTTTTTAATTATCAAAACACAAAATTCTAATTAATAATAACAAAGGAAAAAAAATAAGAAGCCATTTAAATATTTTTAAATTAATTCTGAAATCAATATTGTGAATAAATAATAAAGAAGATTTTCTAAAATATTTTTAAATAAAAGTTTAAAAATTTTTTTAATTTTATTTGTAAGAAAATTTAGAATATTTTTGCAAAATAACGAGAAACTAATTCTTAAATAAAAAAATTATTTTTGATATTTTTAATAAAAGGAGGCGTTAGTGTCATCTAAAATTTTAAATTAACAAGACAATAAAAATGTTTAAATTAATATTTTTTATTAAATATATATGTATATTTATGTACATATTTTTAATAAAAGGTAAATAATATAGATTAATTATTTTAATTTAAAAAAGGTCAAATTAATAATTTATATATATAATTTTTATATTTCCTTTTTTAGTTTGCAGGCGCGTAATTTGTTTTATAAAAAATATTTAATTATTTAAAAGTTTTTTGTCTTTATGATAACTTTGTTGAAAATATTTTTTTTAATTTAATAAAATTAAAATAAATAAATCCTTCTCTTATTTTTATTCAAAACCATTATTTCTTTATTGGCTACTTACTTTTTACTTTTTAAAAATATTAACCATCTCCTCTCTATTCTCCTCTTAACTCTTTATATCCCTCTTCTTTTAAAAATCTTTCTAACCGTAAAGTGATTATTATCGTCTAAGCTGTCGAGTGGCCGCCCCTAAAAAATAAGGTTTCTCGCCTTCTTAAGCCTTTTCTCGAGAGGAAGAGAAGGGAAAAGAGCGATTTAAAAGTAAAAAGAAGGCAGGTGTATATCTTTAAACACAAATCTTTTATTTAAAACAACAAAAAATATTTTTAAAGAAGGTTAACTTGGAATTATTTATTAGAATGGATTTTGTTTTAATTTTACATGCATAATTATTGTCATAATAATTTCTAAGTAATACATACATATATCCGCTAAGATTTTGAATTTTTCTTCCAACTTCCATTCTATATTTATCACTAATTTTTAATACGTTTTTAATGATAATTCAATAATTATGAAAACAGACTTGGCAATATAGAATTCTGGTCGTTGATTAATATATTAAGCAATAGGGTTGTCGGATCCGGATATTCGGATACGAAGGCCGGATATCCGGAAATTTTCGGTTCGGATATCGGATATATCCGAAGATCTCCAACTATACGACAACCTTATTAAGCAACATATTATTAAAGAAAAAAGTAAATAGGTATATTTAAACTCTCCTCTCTATATTGTGATTTATTTTAAAATACAGTGGTATACTAGAAAATTTAATTTTTAATTGTTTTATTTAAAATTATTTAATTACTCTTCACTACATTAATTAATATAAAAATATTTAAACGATGAAAACTAAAAATATTTTTGACCTAAAAGAAATAAGAAAATGCGCGAAATTGGCCTAAAAATATTTTTCTGATAGAAAATAATTTTTTGGTGTCTTTTAAATAAAAATATGGGCAGCTGTCCATTTCCTCTAAAGTATAATTAACTTGGTGGTTACTTCTACTACTATTTATAACAATCCTTTCCATTATATTAAAATATATATCTTTACTTCCATTATCCCTTCTTCTCAATACAAGAAAATTAGGAAACGGAAATTAGGAAACATCAACAATTTTCTATCAAAAAAAATGAAAAGTAAGAGGATATATTATTTAAAATAATAATTTAAAACTATTATAATTTATGAAATATTAATTTTTAATTGGAGTTTGTGGAGAGTATTAAATTAAAATTCAAAATTGTTTCTTTAATTTTATTCTTTTTTTACAAAAAATACATAAGCAAATATTTATTTATTGTTGATTACCTAAGTATTCTATTCAGTTTGGCTAGATAATACCCGGAAACTAGAAATGAATAAAATACAGAAATCATCTAATAAATTTTATTTAAAATTTATTAAAAATATTTTTATTTAACCACAAAAAAACAATAAGATACTAAACATTTTAAGTGTAAACCCAGCTAGTTTTGGCAATAATTTTCTATTTGTTTCTAATCTTAAAAAAGCTTTTAGAAAATAAAATGTCCAAATAATTGTGCATTTTCATATCTGTTATAAATTAGCCAAAATTAACTGAGCTTCTTAAATATACAAAGATGGAATAAATATACATTTATATACCTATAGAATAATCAAAAATACATACAATTTATATATAGAAATTATTAGAGAATATTTATTTTATTTTTTTATTGAACATTATCCTGCACAGAGTCTTCACCATTTCCCATTTGAGTCATCTTCGATACTTCCATAGAACGTTGAGTAGGTCCAATAGTTTTTAATTTGCCTTCTTTTGTACCGGGTTTTACATCTGTTTTTGGTTTGATTCCAGGTTTAGGTCCTCTTTTCTTTGTATTTACAGCTGGAAGGGATATTTTTGTAGTGATTGTCTCATATTTATCTTCTGTTTTGACTTTCCTTTTTGGCTTAGGCTTTGCTGGTTCTTTCAATTTTGGATCTGAAGGCTTCTTTGCAAGTGAATATGGAGAAGCTTTTTTGTCTTCTTCTTTTAGTTTTGAACTCTTCTTTCGACAAATGAAGTAGATCAACACACTTGCCAAAACTGATAGAAGACAAACAATGAATACAGTGACAGCAATAATAATCCAAAAGATTTTTGATGAAGAACTACTGGAAGTAGAAGTACTTCCCTCTTCACCGCCTTCTATAGTTAGCAAAGCAAAGTCTTTAACAGACTGAAAAAAGAAAAAATATTTTACAAAATTTAACAAATCTCTTACAAATTTAATATAAAGACTACAACCAGCTTCGTGTCCATTATCATTTAGAAGTGAGGCAGGTAACGGAAGAAGATGAAAAACAAACAAATTCTTCTTTTCTGGATCAGGACTTGTATCTTCCTCAATTTCCCAAATGTTTAGAGAAACAATACTTTTCTCTTTATTTTCAAGACAAGAGAAGGCATTGTTGAGATTAATCTTCTTTGCTCCTTCTTCTAATACATTTTTGAGAGAAATTTTGGGTACTTTTTTGGGTTCCTTAATTTCCATCTCAATTTCAAAATGTTCTCCATTCTCCTCATGTTTTAATGGAAGAAGAGTATTTTGAAGTTCACCAACTAAAAATTTAAAAAATTTTTAGAAGAACACAAATTTCTTTACTTGGTTTGGCAACAAAAGAAATACTTTCATTCGTTCCTTCCCATCCAACTTCAAGTCCCGTCCTTGTAATACATTTATTCTTATCTCCACAGCCTTTACATTCTTTTTTGGAAATTATTGGCCCCGAACGATGTTTTTCAATTTCTTCATTTGTTAAGCCATAAACAAAAGGAATTCTAAAAAATTTTTGGAAAAAATTTCAAGAAAAAATATTTAGTATTTCTCACAAATTGTCAGCTGCAGAGTCTGTCAAACATTCACCGTCATAATTCATTCCAACTTTGAATTTGATACCACTTTTCTTGTTTGTATTGGTAAGCAAATCAACAGTACAACCATCTTTTACAGACCCATCATAATGAATAATGCTTAAAGACGGGAAGAGAATATTTTTCTAAAGAAAATTCCTTACATATCCTTGTCCTCCTTCGCAACATCACATCCACGATCATTGTAATGTTTGACATCTCCAGAGGTTTTGACAACATTAGAACCTTCAGCAAGAATAACTTTGTTGTCTTCATCCAATTTGTGCTCTGCCAGGCCAACAATTTTGCTTTTGGATTCTTTCACTTTTTCCTTTGCGTTGACTTTGAGAGGAAAAAGGAGAAGAAAAACAATGAGCGCCATTGTAGCAGAGGATAAAATCTTGTTGTTGAAGAATTTCATTGTTACTAAATGTTGTTTACAACAATGAACAAAACAAACAAGTCTTTTATACCATTATTGAGTGTTGGACTTTTATGGATTCGGCTATTGTGCCAGAACCCCCAGCTTCACCTACCAGTTTTCTTACGGAAACCTAAGGTAACCCCTTCCAAATTACCAAAAGGGGGCAAGGCTCCAAAAAAAGGGGGCAAAAAGGGAGCGAGATCGGTTAAATAGGGTCACCATGACGAAAATTAATCCTGAAATTTCTTTGAATAATAATTTTATTTTAGAAAAGTCTTGTTTAAATAAATCACGTAGGTAAGGGGGAACTATAAAATAAAATTAGAATAAAATTATTGTCGGTTACCATCTGTCTTAAATTTAAATCCCCTTCTCTCCTATCCAAAAAACTTCAGAATATTATTTAAAATATTTATTTAAGGATGTTAATAACAATTTATATAAATTAAAAAATAAGGCAGTATTTAAAATTAATGAGAGACAGAAAATTATGGCTTAATTTTTATGAAAATAATTTTTGAATTAAGTAATCATTTCTTAAATTTATATAGACAAAACAAACAATCCCAGAGATATATATGTAAAAATATATAAAACTGTTAAGGCATTTGAGAGAAAATGAGAATTAAAAAAATATTTAGAAAAGATGTAATTTTAATTAAGAAATAATTTAATTTTTTACAAACGTTTTTTTCCAAAAATTAATTTTTAAATTACATCTCTAGTATTAATAAATAAATAAGGGATTGAAAAAATAGAAGACAAAAAATTATTAAATTTCCCCAATTGGCAAAAATATATTAAAAGATTTTTTTTGGAAAAGCAAAGAAACAGACAAATTCTAGAAATTAAATTAATTATAATAAATTCACACCTACATATAATTTTAATAAATATTATTTTTTAATTTTTTGGAGAATTTGTCTGTAATAGAATAAATGTGTTAATTACTTTTTCAGAGCTCTTTAATTTTAATTTATCGTTGACCTTCTTGTTCTAAATTAATTAAATTGTAGCAACGAGTAGGAAGCGAATCTAAAAAATAAATTAATTATTTAAAATTAAAAATTATTTTTAAGAAACAATTAGGGGAATGAAATAGTCAAAGTACATATATATCTAGTAGAGATGAGCTGGGTTTGGATTCAGGCCTGGGTTTTTCCTGTACCCAGAGTCCAAAATGCCAGGCAAAAATGCCCAGGCATTTTTTGATCTTCCTGGGGCCCAGGATGAGACCCAGGTAAATAAATCAAACCCGGAACCCAGGAACAGGTCCAGGCTTTTCAAAAATCTCGATCTCTAATATCTAGTATTTATTCGTGTTGGGATTATATAATCAATCAAGAGGTTATTATTAACCCAAAATTTAAAAAACCATCACCAAACACCCACCTCTAATTCCTCTTAAATTTTCCAATTCTTTAGTTAAATAATCTATTTGTCTTTTATCAGCTAAAGCATCAAGTTCAACTCTTTTCATTCTTTCACGCATTTTTTGTTCCTTTTCATTTGCAATATATTGTCGTTCGGTGTCTTCCAAAATTGTTTCTAATTCAGTAAGTTGGGATTCATTAACATTTTCGAGTGAATCTTTAAAAAATATATTTTTCTCTAATTAATTTTTAACAATTTACTAAGTTGATTTAATGCAGAAAATAATATTTTTTCAGATTCTGTCAAATTATCCTGTAAAGTTCTTGCCATACTTTCAGCCAAATTTGCTTTCTTTGCAACTTCATTAGAACGATCCATATCAGAATTTGCCTAGAAAATTTAAAAATTATTTTTTTAATATTTTAATTGAAAGAGGTGGGAAATTTTGGAAAATTGGGAGAAAATGAAAAGGAAATAGTAAAAAAAATTAAATATCATATTGTCAATCTTTGAGATCCGAAACCAAAGAAAGTCCGGGTATTCGGAAATTTTCGGATCGTATCGGTCCCGTTTCCGTGTATCCATAGATTTCCTAGAACCCTTCTTCCATCCTCCTCTTCCTCTTTTTTACCTCATTTTCAAAATCTTTAGTTGTAGTAGATGTTCTATCAATATCTAATTGTAAAGTATCTAATAAATTTTTAATTTCTTCAGATTTTTTATTCGTTTCTTCAGCATTTTCTCCTAATTTTGTTGATTCTTTTTCTAAATTTTCTGCTTTTAATTTCGCTTCTTCGGCAAAATTTCTTGCTTCCTCAGAATTTCTTCTAATGTCTATTAAAGCTAATTCCGCCTCCTTAGCTTGTTCTTCAACAGAAGTTAATTCGTCTTGAATTTCTTGAACGCCAGACAATTCATTTAAAGCGTCAGAACGGGATTGCTCGATTTTTCCGTGGAAATCTTTTTTTAAAAAAAAATAATTAAAATTTTACTATACCATAGAACTATACCATAGAAAATTAAAAGGAATAAAAATCAAGACTACACTCCCCTTCTATAATAGGGGTGCTAATATTCAGAATTAAATTTTCGGTTGTTGACTTAAAGATATTTTAACGAGAATTTAAAATTAAAAAGGTGAGGGAATTAATAGAAACGTTCAAGACTTAGTCTTGAGAATTGATCAAGACTTTTCTTAAGTTTTTTTCAGCCTTTGTCTTGGGGTGAAGTAGTATTAGGTCTTGAGTTTTGGAAAATTTTCAGTCCGGTATATCTCTACGAAATAATTTCAATTAAATTTTTAAATCATTAAAAAATTACCAGAAAGAGCATCATAGGATTCTTTAGCGTCATTCCATATTTTTGTTGCCAAATTAAAAGCTTCATGTGTTCGTTTATGGAAATTATCGATTTCTTCAAATTGTTTATCAATAATATTTTGTTTTTCTTTAACTTTTTCTAATTGGTTTTTAGAATCAATTAATAACTGTCCACTTTCCTCATATAATTGTGCATGTGTTGTTGATCCCAATTCGACCTTTTTAAGAGCTTCTTCCCCGTTAGAATGGACAGTATCAGATTGGGTACGAAAAGAGTCAGGCAAAATATTTGGAAGGCGAACACTAAAATTGAAGAAAAGAATATTTTTTTTTATTTTAAAGTGAAATTAGCCTTTCTTAAAAATCCATTTTGAGAGACAAATTAACAATAAACTTTTCAAAGAAAGTAACCCTTTGGGGAATCATTCACTCGTTCCAGAAATTAAATAAATTTTTTAAGGTGAGTGACCTTATTGTAAACTTAATTAGCGTCATGAACTACCAGATGAAGGATTCTAAACATTATTTCTCCTCCACTATTTGGTAGAGAACCTCCTCTTATGTTATCCATAATCAACCTAAAAATCCTTCCAATTTAACCCTCTTCTCTCACCTTTCCACACTACTCAAAACCCTAGCAGCATCATCATGTGTTTTATTAGTTTCCGCACTTTGTTCCAAAGCCAAATGTTTAGTGCTATTTAAACGTTTTTCTAATTCATTAACTTCTGTTTGAAAAGCAGCAATTCTTTGAACACTACTTGATGCCCCAAAAATAGCTTCATTCGCATCATTAAGTGCTTGCCTAGTTCCATTCCTTACTTTTTCTGACATTCTGAAAATTTCTCTTTTTCGTTGTTCTTGTTGATCGGCAAGACGTTTAGCTTCCTCAGCAAAGTCAGAAAGTTGTTGACTTTTTTCGCCATAACGGTCAGCTGCTTCCTTAGAAAATATCAAAGTAAGTTTTTGGTTAAATTTCACTTTAGATTTAGAATTAAGGTTTACATATATTATAAATAGTTGCCCCAACGTCCGGGGAGGGTATGTGAGATATTGGATGGGGGCTGAAAGGGTTTATCGGTTCAAAAAATTCTTTAAAGAATTCTCAAATTAAACTTCTAATCTCAACTACCTGAGCACTAGCCAAATGTTGTTCTCCCTGTGTTTGCACATAATTAATCCCAACATTTAATTCTTTTGATGTTGCTTCTTTTTCATTGCTAAAACGTTCAAGTTGTGCTTCAATGATTGCTGAATTTGTGTCTATTGAACGTAAATTATCCCGGACATTTTCTAATAAATTGCCAGATTCGGAGAATTGTTCTCTGATGTTAATAACGTGTATTTGGGTTGCTTCATCATTTCCAGCTTTAAATTAAAAAATATTTATTTGAGTCAAATTCCTTAATCTCTCATTTGTTATTACAGCAAAATATAATCATAATCTTTAAATTTAACAAAAAAAATATTTTATATTCACCAAATTTTTGTCCAGCCTTCGCTACTAGAGAGTCTACATCTTCCTTCACACTTCTTACCCGATCATCAAATTCAGCATCATTTACAGTAATTGGATTATTTTGAATTTCATCCAAACTTTCGCGAAGACCTGCCATGCTTTCGTTTATTGAATTCTTTCGAGATTGGATTAAAGCATAACAATCATCGCAAGCTGGACATCTTTGGCGAAGATTGTAACGATTCTTAAAAATTATTTTTTGGTAAAACCAATACTGCACAAATTAAGATAAAGTTCAAGGTCAGTATTTTCAGGGTCAGTCATACTTATTAAAAATAAATTTATTCCTCGCAGGATGTTTAAATTTAGAACTCAGAGTAAATAATTTAAACCCAACTCACTTCCGAGCATTTATCACAACGTCTCCCTTCAACATCTTGTCTACAAAGACATTGTCCTGTATGTGTATCACAGTCCAGCGATTCGGAACCAATAGGATCACAATCGCATTGTTTGCAGCCATCCAAATTAAAACCAAAATGTCGAGGGGCACATTGATCACATTTTCGGCCGGTAACACCAGTTTTGCAGAGACACTTAAAAAATTAAAGTAGAATATTTTCGACTTTAATTTAGTTTTTTCCCAGAAAAATATTTATTATTAGAATAAATACTGAACGAATTAAGGTAAAGTCTAAAGTCAGTATTTTCAGGGTCTTCTTCTAAAAATTAGCAAGAACAATCCATCTACCTTTTCTAAAAATTTAATTAATCATTCACCTGTCCAGTAATTAAATCACAAACACCAGCATCCAAACTACCCAATGGATCACAACCACAAGAATGACAACCACTACCAGAAGATATATTATAAAATCCCGGTTCACACTGATCACACCGTTGGCCAATTACTTTAAATTTATTTTTTTCTTTTTTTTAATCTCAAAAATTTCAACAAAACCATTTGGTTGACAATCACATTGTCCGTCAGATTGTCTACATTCCAAAAGAGAATGATCGTGGGTTGGTCGTAATGTTCCAGGTACATAACAATTGCATTGTTTACAATCTCCTTTAATCTCTGCTAAAGCATTTCCCCAAAATCCAGGTTCACAACGTTCACAATTCCAACCAATTGTGTGATAAATACAACTTTAAACAGAAAAATTGATATGTAAACATTAAAAAATTATTTCGCAAAACTGTTAAAAGCAATCTACAAAATTTATGATTGAGAAAATTAACTTTAATCTAAGGTAGCACCCAGTTCCGCAAAACCCCGATGAATTTTTAAGCAAGAAACCGGACCCGACCCAAAGGTACCCTACTTTAAACAGTAGGGTACCTTAGGGGTTACCTTCGGTGATACCCTACTTTAACGATTGTCACAAAATAACATAAAGATTTAATTTTAAGGAGAGTCAGTTAGGTAACTATTTTAAAAAAATACTCTTCAAATTCGTTAAAATTGGTTGAAAGAATTATTATGCAACCCTCAAAATATTCTAAAAAATGTTTCACGTTCGCATAACCCTCAACTAATTATTATTTCAATACTACCGTTTGCATTCTCCAGTAACAGTATCACATTTGCCGATAGCATTTAAATCAGTATTGTTATTACAATTCTAAAAATTAAAAAAAAATTCTAAATAAAAAAAAACAGAACATACACATTTTTGACAAGCAATTCCATTAAAAGGATTGCCAAAATACTCTTCTGCACAAATTTCACATTTCCTTCCAGTATATCCTTTAAATTGAAATATTTTTTAATTTAAAAATTCTTTTATTTCCCCCACCCTCAGGGCAATCAGTACAATAAGTTCCATCAGACACAATAGTGCAAGGACCTCCTTCTGGACAGTCACATCTTTTAAAAAATAAATTTTAAATTATATGTATATTTTTCTAAACTGTTTGCAATCATCAGGCGTTCCAGCCAAAGCATCTCCATAATATCCACGAGCACAACTTTCACACGTATCTCCTGCTGTGTTATGTTGACAAATACAAACACCTGATTCTGCATCACAACTAGCTACAAAATTTAAAGAGTAAAAAATATAGAATATTAATAATTATTGTGGGGGAGGGGGTTACTAATCGAGACGATAATCTGGGGTTTGGGGTATATTTGGGGCAGAAAATAATTAATTCGAGGTATAATAATAATTTGGGGTAATAATGATTTAGAACGGAAAAAAAGGAGAATCAAGAACGGGCAAGGCAGTGTCGAGGACAAAAGTTTTTTGGAGTACACCCCTACGAACATATTTGGAGTTTCATAGTTATTTTCTTACAGCTCAAAAATGTGTGATTTTAGTTTAACTGTCCCTAATATTTATTTTTATATAATATTCTCTTATTATAATTTTAATATTTCACAAAAATTTCCTTACAAGAATGATTGTGGCATTCACAAGGAATACATTTATCTAAAGGACCACCAAATTTGTTAACTCTTTTATATCCATGTGAACAAGATTCACAAAACTGTCCAACAAAAGCATCAGAACATTTACATTGTTCTACCCAATCGGCAGATTCAGTCTCCCCATATTCTGCTGGTGTTAGACTTGCTGTTCCAATAGAAAAATTTGAGAGAAAACCAACATCTCCCTTAAAATTTAAAAATAAAAAAGGATAGAATTTTAGAAGTTTAAGTAATCAGAACTTCTTATATCACAACAAAAATAAATCACTATAATATACACCTAATATAAGTAACTCTCCATAAATTGGACAGATTGAGAAAATTTGTTGTTTATCTACTAGTAAAATTACTTTTCCTTATTTATGTATAATATGGTTTTTAAATTTTTAATTACTTATGTAAGTACAATAATTTTTGAAAAATTTTCACCTTAGAAAATGTTCCTCGTAATTTAATAGCGCTAACATTATAGAGAGCGGCAATAAAGTCAGTTTCTCTCAAAGTTGGACTCCATTGAAGTGAAGGATTGGAATGAATACGAAAACGATAATGTTGTTCTTGTGTTGCACTGGGTAAAGGATTTCCTTGGGCAAATATTGGTAAAACTAATTCCTGACCGTTGGCACCGACAATTACAATATCTTTTTTACTTGGACCTGGATTTGCCTAAAGATAGAATTATTTATCTCTTTTTTAATTAACAATTTATTGAGCAAATGTTTCTGTTAAATAATATCTCAAATTGGACAAAGGGAGCGTATTAATTTTTTATATTTGTAATTCATTTTCAAAAATCGTAAGCATTAAAAAAAGAATTTACAAATGTTTTAAAATCAAAATTCTAATTTTAAGAGAATAAGTTAGAGAGGCAGAGTAGGTTACTCTACTCTCGTCTCTAATTCGACTTTTAGATAAATGTCTTTTGAGTCCATTAGAGTATTGACTCTATATATTTATTTCTCTTATATTTAAATATTATGTACATAATCCTTTGCTAAAATTAATTAGAAATTGACAGGTATTAATTACACAATTTTCTGTGAAAAAATAATAATTTTTAATTACTTCAATTTTATAAGCTCTCCCTCCCCCTCCCTCCTCTTATTTAACAGTTAAATTTTAAAATTAAAAATTTACCTGTTGTACACGTAATGTAAATTCAATAAATTGATTGTATATCAACCTTTGATCTCCCAAAAACTTTTCTGGAGTGTAAAAATAAACAGGGAAATCATCCAACTGAAAGAGAGTTTTTATAAATATTTAAAGAATTTAATTATTTTTACTTGGCTAACAGCTGCAGCTTTATCTAATTGTGCCCATTGAACATCTTCAGGACGAGCAGAAGAGGCCCCAGTCCATTTTTCCACATCCTCATTGAAATAGGAAGAAATATTGACAGAATAAAATCCATCAGCTGGAGAACAAATGGAGGAGTGTCCAAAACAAAAACAGGGGGTACACCCAAATGGATTTTTGGCTGATAATTGGAAATGGCCAGGTTTACATTGAGAACAGGTACGGCCTTCTACATTCTACAAAAAATAAAATTGAAGAGAATTGGATTCTCTTTTTTTAAATCAAGTTTTGTTAGGCTATATCTCCTTTTAGGTTTAAACAATTTTTGAAAGGTCTGAACAAAAAATATACATTAACATTTCTATCAATAAATTTTGAAGTTTCCCCCATTTCTTTTTACCTCTTTACACGTGCAAACTCCGTCATTGGGTGAACAACTTGGCGTGTTATTAAGAGATCCAGAAACATCACATTTACAGTCTTTACAACCAGCTGAACTAAACCCATAAAACCCAGATTCACAACGATCACAAAATTGTCCAGTCACTCCTTTAATTATTTGATTAATTCTTTCTAAAGTTTTAAAAAAATCACCAGGTTTGCAATGACATTGCCCCTTTTCGTCACATTGTCCCCCAATAGAACCAGTTTCACTACAATGACAAGGACGACAATAAAGTTCATTTTCGTGTCGCCAATGATTTGGAAGGCATTGTTCACAATGGGGACCCTTTGAAAAAAATAATTTTTTTTCCAAAATTCTTCATTTATTTACTTGTGTATTTCCAGCACAATCAATGCAATGCCCTCCATGTCCAGTTTCCTCAAAAAGTTTAGCATCAAAAAAACATCTTTTCGATAATCCACTACAATTACAAGGTAAACATTCATTTGCCTCCATTGCTGTTGCTGGACGCCATGGGCGATCGAGATAGAAAGGAGCACATTCTCCACAATCAATGCCTGTAGTGTTGTGTTGACAATCACAAACCTTTATTTAACAAAAGATTTAGATTTTAAATAATTCAGGAAATATTTTTTAATTAAAAAGAAATCTGGTTACTCCAAATTATGGGGATAGACAGAAAAATAAAACTAAAAAATCCACAATCCTTATTTAAAAATTCTTTATGTATTTTTCAATAACTAATCTCAGTTAATGGGAAAATTATCCAACATGGATTTGCGGCATCTTTAAAAACGTTTAGATACCATTTCATGATTAGCATGACCATTATTTCATCACAGATTAGTTTTTTTTTTTAAATTTAAAAAGCAATAAATTATTTCTATACCACTTAACCACAAACAACTTAATTATAAATTTATTTAGTTTATTGAAGTTTTTAGTTAATAAAATTTAATTTTCCTAACCAATTGTTGAGCTACTCCCTCTCCCGTTGATTTAGTACATTTATTTGCATGTCCATTACATTTACAACGTCCACCAACAGCAAAATCACTAATTCCATAATAATATGAACGTAATACTCGATTATCTCCAAATATTTCATCCCCAAAAGTATTCATTCGGACTAAACAAATTCTTATTTCTTCTGCAGTTACCCAATCCTTTTTAAATAAAATTTAATTTAAAAATTTTATTTTATCACTTTCCAGTCTCTAAATTATTCCAATACTTTAATTTTTTAGAAGTGGGAGGAGTCAAAATTAGGGGGTTTTAAAATAAAGCTGTGGAATAATTCAAAGAAATATTTAAATATTTCCATACTTGTAGCACTTCACTTTCTTCAAAAATTTCAGAAGAAGGCCTTCCCTCCAAAGTAGAAAAAGCAATATTTCCCCCAGTAAGCGGGGAAATATCAGAAAATTCTCTCGTACATTGAGCCATAGCTTCGTTACCAGGAAGTATCGGTGCTTTCTCGGGTAATTTAAATGTTGAGCGACAAGAACCGCTTAAATAATTTAAAGTTTTTTTAAACTTATTTTAGTTTTACTAACATGAGAAAAATAAGTTAATTAAAGTTTTGATTAGAATGTTTCTCATTTTTAATTAAAAATATGGATCTATACCAAAATTTAATGTCCATTTCTAGAGTTGTCGGTTCCTGGAAATTCTTTGGATATTCGAACCGAAAAATCCTCGGTTTGGTTCAGAACCGACATTCTTTCGAAATGATTAAAATGTAATAGCTTCATAATTTCATTAATTTTTATAGAATAGCTCTTCCCTTATAGCTTATTCCCAAATATAATTTCCCCCTCCCAAATTAATTTACCTATAATATTGCCAAGGTATCCAATCATCAGTATTTTTAACTTTTTTGTAAATAACAAAACTTTCAGGACGTGGAGAAACAAATTTTAGATGAACATAAGTTATATCAAAACGTTTAAATAAACGAAGAGTTAAATTAACTGTTTGGGGATATTGCATTCCCTCAGCCATCGTTTCTGATTGCCAAAATGTTGCGTTTTCAGGATTATTAAAATCTTTATTTTTTTAATTTTTTCAGAAAAAAAAAATTTAAAAACCGGTTAAATAAATTGGTGAATGTGCTAATTGTGGAACTCGGACATCACAAACATCACAAACTTTGTTGCTACCCATATGGCCTGTTTGGACACAAAAACGTGTTGGGGCACGGACACCACAAGTATTTGTTGCCTTTAAATTTTAAAAAATAATTTTGAACTCCCTCCCTCCTCTTCCTCCTTCCCTCCCCTTATCTTCCATCTCTCCTCCTTCCTCCCTTCCTTCCTCAATCCCTTCCTCAATCCCTTCCAATTTACCTCAACTTCCAAATTAAAAGCAACATTTATAAAATCAGGAACACATCTTTGTGGTCTTTTAAATTCATCATAACAAGCACTTAAACTTGGCTGATAATGATTTGGATCGATATGAGGGACTTTAGGTTCAGGTCTATTTAGTTGTCCATTAATTATTAAATTTTGTATTGAAATAAATATTAAAATAAATAATAATAAATTTGTAGTTAAAGGCATTTCCCACACCAAGCCTTTTTGAAAAGATTATTATTTTTGGCTAGAAATTAAAAAAAATACAATTATTGTCAACTTTTGGATATAAATTAACACAAATTCAGAAAATATTTTAATATCGAAGTTTAATTTCATTTCAGTCAAATTTGAAATATAACTGAGCTTAAAATACATAAGACGGCTTATGTACATTAGGCATTGTCATTGTAACAAGGTTTTACTATAATCGGGATTTACTTCCTTTTCAGGCATATTTTAGTTTTAGATAATTTAAATATTAAAATTGAAGTAAGTTGATTAAAAAATACATATTTAGAGGCTTTGTTTATGCATAATGTTTAAAAACAAAGGAAAAACAATGTAAAGTTTCAGAAAATATTTGTTTGTTGAATATTTCTCAAACATTTTTACAGATTAATATCTAACAATAAAGGATTTTTTAAAGGATTTTTCAAAAACTTTAACTAAAAACTCCATTTATTTATTACAATTTTCTAAAACTTTTAAGCATTAACTTGTGTTGCACAAATAATTAATCAATATAAAACGGCGAACATCTCCTTCCCCTGACCTTTTTCTTGGAAAATATGACAAACACAGAATCAATATAGAGAGGAGAATGTTGTTTGGAGAATAAACAAATTTTTTTGTTAAAAGAAATAATATTTTTTTACAAAAAATGATTTTAAAAAAAAAAATTATTTTTTATTTACAGACAGAAAAAAGATTTATTTTATGGAAAAAAGTGTTCTTTTCCCCTCAATGAGTCATTAAAATGTGCATCTCCTAAAAACTTTTAATTTTTCGTTAAGCATATGGCTGCTAAATAAAAATATATAAATTAGAAACAGGTGTTGTTTTTGTTTTTAGATTAAAGCACAAAAACTATTTTAAAATAATAAATAAATAAATTGATTTATGTTAAAAAAGTTTTGAAAAATAAGTGGTGGACATAAAGATAGGGATAAAATTAAGTCAACTAAGCAACTTCGAAATAAATTTTCACCCACTTATAGATTGTTTTAAATTTTCATTTTGGGCTCATTCGAAAGCCCTTTAAATTTGCTATAAACTTGTTAAATTTCATTTTTTATGAAAAATATTTCGATTAGTTGTAGCGGCAAACGTTAGTTATGTATATAGGCTAAATTCAGCTACTTTTATCCCTACTATCTTTATGTCCACTAATTATTATTATTTCAATTTCTTCTTTAAATACAAAAAACAATTTGTTATTTAAAATTTAAAAATTAAAAAATTTAAACAAATAAAAACAATTAAAATATATATTCTCAAATAACCACAATTTCCATTATTTTTTAAAGTAACATTTCTTTCATTAATTAAATCATTCCAATAATCATTATTCTCTTTATTTTCTTTAATTTCTTCTTCTTCTTTTTCAATTAAAATTATTTTATTAGTTTCAGAAATTCTTTTTCTACATTCTTCCGGCATTAATAAATGTTCTCTAGATATATGTCTAATACGTTCAAATGCTTTATTTATAGATTCGCTTATTTGACGATAAATCTTTTTAAAATTATTATTTAATAAAAATTTAAAAATATTTGAGAATTTTGAGAGAAATATTAAAATTAAATAATTTTTTAATTTTATTAATTACCGTAAATTCTCTAATTAAAGCACAGTGCTTCTATTTTTCGATCCTCTCGTAGGGTGTGCTTATATTAGAGACTGTGCTTCTATTAGAGAATTTACGGTAATTATTAATAAGGTTGGCGGATCCGGATATCTGAAGATTCCGTCAACCTTAATCATTAACTATTAATTAAAATAAAATTCTAAAAAAACTATTAAATAATAAATTAATAAAAATTGGAGTTTTTCTGATTTTTAGAATAAATATTGGCAGTAATGTAAATGACTAACTTTTCCTAACTAAAATTATTTTCTAAAATTTGTTTTTGTCAAAAGTCAAAAAAACTCCTTCACTTTATTTATATTTACTTGAATTGCATTTTTTGAGCATTTAAGCTTTATTCCCGCATAACATTTTGTATAATCATTCATTATTCTTTAAAAAATAAAATTTTAATTTTTTTAAATTAAAATTCTTGATTACCTACAAAATTGCCATAAACTAATTGTTAATTCTTCTTTTAAAGGTAAAGGTTTACATTTTTTGCCAACTTCCTCTAAATGTTTTCTTTGACAAGTAATAAATTCAGAAAATACTTTTTTTAATAAAATAATTTTTAAAAATTATTTTTCAAGAAACTTTTAGGTTTATCAACAAGTATTCGACATATATTTGTCCAGTAACCAACATTTGCTAATTCAACCATTTTTTGTCTGTTGTCCATACAATTGTCTGAACATAATTTAAATTTTTCTACAGACCTTAATTTTTTTGATAAATTTTATTAAAAGAATTATTCCCTTTTTATTGGAGAGTTTACTTTACTTTTTATTTTTCTATCCACCCCCTTGATATATGGCAAGTTTTAATGTTATTTGAAGTTGAGATGAAATATTATACTTGAGTGAAATATTTTACAAAAGTAAATGTTATGCCTGTACTTGGAAAAAGAATCTGACATTATCATGTTGTTCGTTATCTGAAATTGGGCCCTTTCCTCTATAAGTCTACACTGTTTCACAAACCCCACACTTTTATTTTTATCTCCCCTCCAGAGAATTTTCTACAAACATAATATAATTTACTAAAAACATACAAACAAATCCATTCTGATTTTCTAATTACAACAACATTATTTGCACTATACCTAATTTTTATTTAATTAAAAAAATTAATTTAAAATTTAACAACCTAATAATTGAATATAAAGGGGATAACATATCTAAAGGCGTTCTAAATCCAACACCGGCAATTGAAGAAAGTGAATGTTTAAATATTTCACTACAATTTTTGATACACGATAATTTTGTTGTCGTTTCACACGAAAAAAGTGAACGGTGAAATACTTGAAATTTTGGAAATTTTTTTAAGTGTTCAATTATTTTGAGGATTATATTTGCTATAGTATATGTAGTATACCGGTGGCAAGGTTCCTGTAAAAATAGTGGTATCGTTCGACTCAGCTCGTCGAGACGAATCGAATGGTATGGGTCTTTATTGAAACGTTACCACCGGTATACTATACAGCCATTATATTTTTTAATCCTTAAAATTTATTGTAGTCATACATAATATATCTACATAATTTTTTAAAATTAATTTTAAATTTAAATTACCAATTAAAAACATTAAATAAATCAAATTTGAAAATAAACTTTTAAAAAATAAATACATTTTTAATAATTTAAGAAAAGTCCCATTTTTGTTCTAAAAAGAAAAAAACAAATATTTTCTTATTTTTAAGAAAAGAATGCCGGAAGAATTGAACAAAGAAAGGATTTATTTTAATACAAAAAGATTTTCAATTAAATAAAGCCTTTGATTATCCAAAAAGAATATTTATAATTTAATTTTCTTATTCTTTTTATTTTTTCCTTAAATAAAAGAAATTGAACTAATTATTTAAAAAACATTTATTTAAATTAAATAACACATGAAATAAAAAAATATTAAAATTAAATTAAATATACAAAAAAATAATTAATTTTTAAAATTAAAATGTTAAAAAATATCCTTAAATTGTTAAAAATTTCCAAATAAAATATCCCCTCTCAATGCCCATCCTCTATTACGTTTTAAAGCTTCCTCATAATGACATAGACGAAGAGGGGTATTTATATCATTAAATTCAGCAGAATACCCCTCCAACGATTTTTCTTTCTTTTGTTGTTCTTCTGTTCTACATAAAAGGGCACTTTCAACAAGAATTGTCTGAAATTATTACATTATACATAGTTTGTTGGATATGACTGGAATAACTCATCAGTTATTATAGTGTAAGGAAGAGAAAGATCCAGCTGGCTAGCATTTAATACGCTCACTAGGCGAGGGTTTAAGATCTACATATTAAAAAAAGTTGAAAGCAGCGTCCCGGTAGCTCAGTTGGTAGAGCACCTGTATGTGGTGAGCGAAAGCGCCTAGCAATAACTGCCCGGAGGAGGATTAAACTTTTACTTCACTCTTACTATAGTAACAATTTGGAGATTTTAGGATATTTGTGAATTGAAATGTTAAAAGGACGGAATAAAGAAGGGATAACCCAAGGCTTTTTTAGTTGCCAAACTCACCACAATCTCAATAGCACAAAATTGGAATAAATAAGAAACACCCTGCTCTATATCCTCAGCCTCAATCCATTTAAGAAATCCTTTTCTCAAAGAAGGCAAATCCCTTCCTTTTTTAGAACAAAAAGATTTTTGTCTAGCGTCAGAAAAACAATCATATAAATGTCCGTCCATTTCTCGAACTCTGTCAGCAATTCGACGCATTCTTTCAATTTTTGCTGGGTCTTGCCAGTCGTTGTCGGGTAACCAACATTCATTAAGAAGAGTGCCGAGAACATCCATTTCTTTAAGAGCATCCAAAACATGTTTGCTTCTAAAAAATTAATTTTAAAATTAAAATTTTATTATCGAAAAATATTGTCTAAAATGAAATATTATGATCGAAAATAGAGTTAACTTGTGGAAAATATAGAATATAGAAATCAGGGCATAATTTTTGAAAAATTTACGAAAATTAAAAAATTTGAGTTTAACATGACTCCTCCAGAAATGTTTTAGTCTATAATAATGTAGAAAATTTTGAAATCAGTTGTCCAGGATATATTTTCCAAGTTTATTTAAAAATACACTAACAATTTCCCTTTATATTCATCCTCAAGATCAATAGCAGAAATATTACTGTTTTGATTAAAATCATCTTCAACAATTTCTTCATTTTTGGGAAGAGTACTTTCATAAGCATGAGTAAGTACAGGAATAATTTCAACTCTCTATTATTAAAATTATTTTTAAATTAAAATAAATTAATTGACCTTTATGTAGGCAATCATTCTTTTAATTATCAATGGGTGACGTCTAAATTTATTTGTGGTAAATATTAAAAATAAAATAAACAAAAAATTACCTAAAACAAAAAAGAACATCCAAAAAGCCAATTTTAGTTTTTCTAAATTTGTTAAAGAATTAATTTCAAAGAAGGAAAATTTCGAAGAACCTACCCACGTATTTGAGATAATTTTCGACTTTTATTAACAATCATCCTCAACTGAGTTTTAACTGTAGAGTAAACAAAATCTTGGCACTCATCCAAAGAAGAATTTGAATCCCCATTAGAAAACATTAAAGCACTAAAAAAAATTTTAATAAATTAGTATTTAATTTATTTTTTATTTTTACCAAATAATTTCTCTTGCTGGATATTGTCGGTTTGTGGTCATTTTTTGAATTAAAAACAAAAATTTAAAAATTAATCTGAAATATTTATAAATAAAAATATTAAATTAAATCAAACTAATAAAGATAAAAACTAATTAACAAGCAGTTCAACAATATTTATTACAAGATATTTAAAAATTGAACAATTGCGAGATAACAACATTAAACAGAGGTCTATGTATGTAAATAACAAATTAAAAATATTTGGCAACAAAATTGATAATTTTCTTCTATTACAGGGCTCCGATCGAGAATAAGATAAAGAACAAAAAGTTTAATTTTAAAGGGTATACGAAATTTTTATTCGAGAAAATTTGACGGTTTTAGTTTAATGTGCAGAAATTCTCTTTCATAAACCCTGGATAAATTTTTTTTGGATATTTTGACAAATCTCTCTCTCAAAGGAGAGAGAGCAAAAATATTTTCAGTTTTGACATGTCAGTTTTAAAGGAATGCCTTTGATGAGGGATCGGAGCCTTGTACTAAACACATAATTTAAATAACTTTTAATAACCAGCAGCTTGTAAATATTCCTGCAAGTTTTGTGTATGGTTTTTCATAAATTGCCCGTTCAATTTTATTCGCTCCACTATACGTTGAATGGGGCTTTGTAATGTCTCCATAACACTTCCAGAAAAAATAGATTTGACGAAATTCTGTAAAAGAAAGTTTAAAAAATATTTCTAAAAGTAAATATCGTTTTCTTTTAAAGGACCTGAAAGTCGTTAGAATCAGAAGCTGAGCAAAAATGATTTGAACTCATCGAAAGAGCTTTCTCGAACAAAGATGAAGATGGATCCCATAGATTTGTCATTAAATCAATATTATCTTTAAAAAAGTTCCAGGCAAAACGTTGAGCTGCGGAATTAGTAGAACAATTTACTGATGCAAAAAGCTTAAAAATATCTTGACTTCTAATGTTATTATCAAGAATTCCATGATTAAATATTTGTTCCAAAAGTTTTAAATCTGTGCATTGACCGAGGGCTAAAGTAGAAGATTTATTATTATATTTTAAACAATTTCCTTACCCATAATACATGTACTTTCGATTTCAGCAAAGTTACAAGTAGTCAAAATATTCTGTAATGCCTCAATAATTTTGGCATCGTTGGACCTAGCGGCAGTTGCATAAATAACAGAACGCAGTTCTGGAACAAGTTCAGCTCCTTTCTCTACATGCGCTTTAAATTTATTTAATGCCACTTCTATAGTTGGAAGATGTTTAGACCGACTTAAACGACCAATTAGCAAAGAACGCAATTGGGATGTTTGCATATCTACAAATTTTTTAATTTTAAAGATAAATAAAATCACAACCTTCTCCTTCCTTTGGCTCCCATCCGTAACGCTCAGCAACAGGCTCAATGACTTTACAAACAAAGCGATTAAATCTCTCCAATAATCGACCATCATCGACCAAATTAATAAGAATATGGTTTATTTGATAAAGACAGGATATAATAGATTGCCAGACAATTAAATTATCCTCCTTACCGCAAACAGAAAAAAATTCCAAAAATTGTGAAATAGGGAGAAGTCCAGCAGTGATTACCTAAAAATATTTGAGAGAAAGAAGAAACAAATTGTAACCTCAAAAAGGTCATCAGCAATCTGAAATCTATCAATAACATCAAGTTCTTTGTCTTGAATTCCTTGAAGAAGCTTTTTTAACATTTCGTCTGGATAGAAGACTCGAAAGAAAGAAGAGAAATTTGAATTGACCTCAAAATTAAGAAATCTTTTAAAATCAAAGAATAAAAACCTTAATCCATTCTGAAGACTTAACACCCTCAATAACAAATTTATCTTCTTCTTTGGTTAATAAAAATTTTGCAGCAGGCTTTGAAGGATCAGAACGAATAGTTACAGAAACTGGAATTTGCCAAACTGGTTTATTTTCATCAATACTGCCATCAATTAGAAAACGTCTTTGTTTTAAAATCAATTCACGTTTATCGCCATCCAAAATTTTTTCTTGGACAGTTACCAAAGGAAACCCAACTTGTTGTGTCCAAGAAGACATTAAGGCACCAACATCCTTAAATAATTTAATTTTATAATTATCTTTACTAACAAGTTACTAACAACTCCTGATGCTTCACTCAAGCATTTCCAAAGATCATCAGTTGTTGCATTAGAATATTTAAAACGGTCCAAATAAATTTGTGCACCTTTCTGAAAGGCTGGTTCGCCCAAATAATTAAACAACATTCGAATAACACAATTCGATTTATCATAAGTAATACTATCATAAATATCTTCTAATTCATTTGGATTGTTAATTGGAACCTTTAAAAATAAAAATAAATTGAAAAAATCTTAAAAGGTACTTCAATTGGATGTGAATTTCTCATTGAATCTCTCCCCATTGCAGAAACTGTTTGAGAGCTTACAAAGTCGAGCCATAATTTAAATTCAGGATAATTATAACCGCTCATTACAAATTCCATAAATGTAGCAAAACCTTCTTTCAACCATAAATCACACCACCATTTCTAATTTAAAAATAAATATTTGTAGTTTAATAAAAAATTAACACAAACCATTGTTGTCAAATTACCAAACCAGAAATGACCAACTTCGTGAACTACTGTTTGAGTAATATTTTGCTTTGTAGATGAAGAGGTCAAAACAGGATCACAAAGGAGAGCGGATTCACGAAAAGTTATTAAACCCCAATTTTCCATAGCACCTAAAAATTCTTAATTATTTATTGCCAAAAATTTGAATAAACCCATAGAAAATTCAGGAATTGCAATCAAGTCACATTTTGGAAGAGGCATTTTAATTCCATACCATTCAGAAAACCATTCAATAGCTTTAACGGCAACTGAAAGTGAATAATGTCCTTTATCTTTCTTTCCGGGCACAGTATAAACACGAACAATACATCCATCATTCGTTTTTGACTAGAAAAATAATTTTAAAGATAAAAATTAGAAAAAAATTACCTCAATATATTCAAATTCTCCAACAGCAAAAGCAACCAAATAAGTGGACATTAATGGAGTTCTGGCAAATGTCACCAATTTTTTGCCGTTTCCAATAACTTTTTCTTCAGTAACATTCATATTAGATAAAGCAGTTAATTGTTCATCTACTTCCAATTGAATATCAAAATGTGCTTTATAGGTAGGCTCATCAAAACAGGGAAAAGCACGTCGAGCAAAAACACTTTCAAATTGTGTACTAGCCAGCATTTTCTTATTTCCGTTTGCATCTTTGTAGGGAGATCTAGTAGTTAAATATTATTTATTGAATCCCCTCCTTTTTTCCTTCATAATGCTGTTAACACAGTCGGTTGTGCGTCGGTAAGAGCCTATTCTATGATGGTTCTATTCCATCAATATCCACCCCATTTTTCCACGGCACGAACATTAATAATTAAATAACAACCAGAGATTGAGCCATCAAAAATTATAATAAAGAATTTACCTATAAAACCCCGATAATTCACTGGAAATTTCGCCGTTAAAATCAAAATTTAGTTCAATTCTCTGAGGTGGTAGCTCACTCGGAAAATTAACTGTCAATAATTCCCATTTACGATCAAGTTCGTTTTTAATCTCTTTAATAACTAAAACAAAAATTATATTTATTAAGATTTTAAACAAAACCCGTTCCATCAGCTAATTTCAAAGAAGCACTTTTGATTTCAATTCCTTTCGAGTAAAGCTTCAAATAATTTGTTGGTTTCAAAATCTATAAAAAAGGTCAAATTGTTTTAGAGTAAACAAAACAAACTTACATCCAAATGTATTTTTTCTGAACCTTTAAGTTTAAATGTTTCCAAACACGGTGCAAGCCGAATCTCGTACCGAGACGTTTTAGCGAGCTCAGGTATTCGAGAAAACTTATCCGCCATCATCAAGTTAGAGACCCTGGGGACCAATAAATGGTGAAGCGATGTCCGTAAGAGATTAATGTTTGCTTTAATGGTAAACTTGTAAAAGAATCTACAAAATAATAATCTCAAAAAGATCTCCTTCTTAAATAAAAAAATTTCAAATAAATCCGTTAGAAATACAAACATCAACTCAATATTAAAAAAATAATTAACAAATATTTATGCCAAAATTTTAAAATACCACATTAATCAGATCATATCTACAACAAATTTAATCAAAATTATACTCATGTATTATGATAATTTTAATATCAATTCATCTTCTCAATGTCAATAGTAACCTAAAATCCGGCGGCTTGAAGATATTCTTTCAAACATTTTGAATTGTTCTTCATAAATTCACCATTTAATTTTATTTGTTCTAATACACGAGAAATTGTATTATCCAATGTTTCCAAAACGCGTTCAGTAAAGTTTTCTTTACAAAACTTCTAAATAAAATTATTAAGGTTTTAAAAAATAATTTAAAGACCTGAATATCATCAGCATCGGAAGCAGTACAAAAATTATCTGCACTCCATAAAAGGCATCTTTGAAACAAAGAAGAAGCCGGCTCCCAATACAACATTAATAATTTCAAATTATCCTTAAAAAAGTTCCAAAGAAAACGTTGAGCAGCAGAATTGGCAGTCGAATTAACGGAGCCGAATAAATAAAAAACGTCTTGACTTCTAATGTTTCTGTCAAGAATTCCATGTTCGAATACTTTTTCCAAAAGTTTAACGTCTGTGCACTGGCCAAGAGCTATAAATATGAATACATTAATAGTTAAAAATTTCAAAACTATAACAAAATTTAAAAACAAACCAGCGATACATGCAATCTCAACTTCAGAGAAGTTGCAAGTTGTCAATATCTTCTGCAAAGACAAAATTATTTTCTCATCATTAGAACGGCCAGCAGTTTGCATTATAGTCGTTCGGAGCTCAGGCACTAATTCAGTGCCCTTTTCAACATGTTCATTAAATTTGTTTAATGCAATTTCAATTGTCGGAAGGTGCTGAGAACGGGAAAGCATCCCAATTAACAATGGACGCAATTGAGAAGTTTGCATATCTATCAATTTTAGTGATATTAAATACTAAGAATATATAGGTAAAATCAAAAACCTTCTCCTTTCTTTGGCTCCCATCCAAAACGCTCAGCAACAGGTTCAATGACTTTACAAACAAAGCGATTGAATTTATCTTTCAGTTCAACATCATTCATATTTGCAACAAGTTGTCTAATTTTCGCTAAACCTGTAGCAATAGATTGCCAAACAATCAAGTCATCTTCTTTATCACAGACAGAAAAGAAGTCGAGAAATTGTGAAATCGGAAGATGTCCAGCAGATATCACCTAAAAAATAAAATTTTAAAACTTTTAAACAAATATCCTTACAGCAAAAAGGTCATCAGCAATCTGAAATCTATCAATAACATCAAGTTCTTTGTCTTGAATTCCTTGAAGAAGCTTTTTTAACATTTCGTCTGGATAGAAAACTCGAAAGAAAGAAGAGAAGTTTGAATTGACCTCAAAATTAAAAGAATCTTTTTAAAATCAAACATCAAAAACCTTAATCCATTCTGAAGACTTAACACCCTCAATAACAAATTTATCTTCTTCTTTAGTTAATAAAAATTTTGCAGCAGGCTTTGAAGGATCAGATCGAACAGTTACAGAAACTGGAATTTGCCAAACTGGTTTATTTTCATCAATACTTCCATCAATTAGAAAACGTCTTTGTTTTAAAGTCAATTCACGTTTATCGCCATCCAAAATTTTTTCTTGGACAGTTACCAAAGGAAACCCAACTTGTTGTGTCCAAGAAGACATTAAAGAACCAACATCCTTAAATAATTAAACTCATCTTATTATTTATTTTAATATTACAATTCCCGAAGCTTCATTCAAGCATTTCCAAAGATCCGAAGTAATCGCATTTGAATATTTAAAACGATCCAAATATATTTGCGCTCCTTTCTGGAATGTTGGCTCCCCCAAATAATTAAATAACATCCGAATAACAGAACAAGATTTAGCGTAAGTTATAGCATCATAGATCTCTTCTAATTCATTTGGATTGTTGATTGGGACCTTAGAAAAGCCAAATTACAATCATAAAGTAAATATTAAATTACCTCAATTGGGTGAGAATTTCGAAGACTGTCCCTCTCCATAGCAGTCATTATTCGTGAGCTGATAAAGTTCATCCACACTTTAAACTCCGTAAAATTATGGCCAATTAAAACATATTCCATAAATGAAGCGAAACCTTCTTTGAGCCATAAGTCACACCACCATTTCTAGTAAAGCAAAAAGAATTTAAATTTAGATGTACATAAGACTAACCATTGTTGTCAAATTTCCAAACCAAAAATGCCCAACTTCATGTGAAACAATATGTGTAATCCTTTCTTTTAGAGTTGAAGAGGTCAAAACAGGATCACAAAGAATACAAACTTCACGAAAAGTTATTAAACCCCAATTTTCCATAGCACCTAAAATTCTTAATAATTTATTGCCAAAAAGTTGCAAAAATAAACCCATAGAAAATTCAGGAATTGCAATCAAGTCACATTTTGGAAGAGGCATTTTAATTCCATACCATTCAGAAAACCATTCAATAGCTCTAACGGCAACTGAAAGTGAATAATGTCCTTTATCTTTCTTTCCGGGTACAGTATAAACACGAACAATACATCCATCATTTGTTTTTGACTAGAAAAATAATTTGAAATATAAAAAATTTTACTCTATGAAAGGAGTTTTTTAGTAAAAGTCAAGCTGGTGTGTCAAGCTCAAAGTCAATCTCATTTTTCTAGGGAGATGACAAAATGAGAAAAGGGAACTCATGGAATATACTAGTGTTGGGCACGAGACGATATATCGACGATATTTTTCGAAATATCGCGAGATTTTTTTCGAGATTATCGATCTCGATCTCGTATCGGTCAAGTCAGAAATATCGCGAGATTTTTCGCTACTTTTTTTATGTTTTGTCGCTTAATCGAACAAAGAAAGGTAATGAAACTGATTGGGTAATTGTTGAAGATCATAATTATATTGATTGAAATAAATTTTTATTCAATTCTAAGGGATTATAAAAAATATCGAAATATCTCGATAATCTCGAAAATTTTGGACCGAGATTTTTCGATATCGAGATTTTTCGAGATTATCGATAACGATATCGACTCGATCAATTTTTGGAAAAATCGAGATTTTTTCGATATCGAGATTTTTCGATAATCTCGATCTCGAAAAATCGCGTTTGCCTAACACTAGAATATACCGACTCAAGGAAAAAAGTCAAGGAACGACCAACTCGGAATATTTTAAAAATCTGAATTTTTCAAATTTTTTTTGTTAAATTCTGTTTTTTGAAGTATTCTAATTTGTTTAAATTCTTATTTTTCAAAATATTTAGATTTTTCAAAAAATTCCGAATTTTAAAACATTCCTTGAGTTGGTCGTTCCTTGATTTGCTATTACTTGAGTTAGCCCAACACGATTATTCCAGCACTCCTTTCATATAGAGCCAAAAATTTACCTCAATATATTCAAATTCTCCAACAGCAAAAGCAACCAAATAAGTGGACATTAATGGAGTTCTGGCAAATGTTACCATTTTTTTGCCATTTCCAATAACTTTTTCTTCAGTAACATTCATATTAGATAAAGCAGTTAATTGTTCATCTACTTCTAATTGAATATCAAAATGAGCTTTGTAAGTAGGCTCATCAAAGCATGGAAATGCACGTCGAGCATAAACACTTTCAAATTGTGTACTAGCCAGCATTTTCTTGTTTCCAGCCTCATCTTTGTAGGGAGATCTATTTTTGAATAAATATTAAAGTGTTCGAAAGAATTAAATCATTTTACCTATAAAAACCTTTCAATTCATTGGAAATTCCTCCAATAAATTCCAAGTCAAGTTCCACACTTTGCGGCGCAAGTTCATTCGGAAAATGAACAGTTAATAATTCCCATCTTCGGTCAAGCTCAATTTTTAGTTCTTTAATGACTAAAAAAATCATTTTTAATTTTAAGTAGTAAAATTTAAACAAAACCCGTTCCATCAGCCAATTTCAAAGAAGTTTTTTCGATTTCAATTTCTTTCGAATGAAGTTTAAAATAACTGGTTGGCTTCAAAATCTATAAAAAAATGTCAAATTATTTATTAATTAAACAAAAACTTACATCCAAATATATTTTCTCTGTACCCTTAAATGTAGATGATCTCAAACACGGCGCAAGTTGAATCTCGTATCGAGAGGTCTTAACGAGTTCAGGCAATTTAGAGAACTTCTCTTCAGTCATTGTTGTATATTAAAGAAATAAAAATTCACGTTTTATGTACTTTAATATTTCCTGTTTTTAAAGAAAATAAAAAGAAAAAAAATTATAAGATAAAACTACTAACAAAAATGAAATAAAGAAAAAATTTATTTTGATTATAGTAAAAAATTATAGTAAAAATTGGTTTAGTTTTAATTTTTCAGACATTTGAGGACAGACATATGAGGACAGACTTTTGAGGACAGACATATGAGGACGGACATTTGAGGACGGATTTTTGAGGACGGACATTTAAGGACGGACATTTGAGGATACAAAATTATATACAAATTGGCAAAATCTTAACAAAAAATGCCAAAAATTAATGAAATATTGAAATAAATTATGATTTATTTGTAACATAAAATGAAAAAGAGCTTAATTTTAGTAAAAAAACTTTATTTTGCTTGAAACCAGAGAAAATCGTCATTTCAAGACAGAAAATAAGGAAAAGGTATCTTGTGCAATTTCAGATGGACATAAGACATTTTGGGAATGCTTAGTGGATTTTGAGTTTTTTTCAGTGGAAGGTTTTGAGGGCTTATGTTCAGAGGGTGTTTCGAGGCATATTATGTTTATAGCTCGACGAATTGGGTATTTTACTCAATTGGACATTTTGAGATTAGGCAAAAGATAGATGTTTTAAGGGTTTGCTCATTTTCGGGTTTATTCATTGGGACATTTTTTCTTACTTTAAATAAGCTAGGATTTCCCCTTTTCAGCGCCGCAGGCGAAAATTTTGGAAATTTCTGAGGACAATCCCCAAATTTTTTCCACTTTTTTCTGAAAATTTATGAAAATTCACAAAATTTTGGCAAAAATTTGCAACAATATTGAAATAATTTGCAAAAAGTGCCAAATATTGAAATTACGGGAAAATTGGCTAATTTTGTAGTTATTTTTTATTTTTTCCATATATCCGTCCTCAAATGTCCGTCCTCATATGTCCGTCCTCATATGTCCGTCCTCATATATCCGTCCTTAGAGATCGGTAAAATCGCATTTGCAGGATCCTGTAACAGGATTGGGTTTTTAAATTTCTAACAGGACAGGATCCTGCAGGATTAATCCTGAAAATCCTGCCAATCCTGTCAATTTTTTTCCAGGATCCTGTCCAGGATTTCGGGATTTTCAAAAAATCTCAAAATTTCTCAAAATTTATGCCTGCGGCGCTGAAAATCAAAATTTTTAATTTTTGTCTAATATGTCCCAGCTGAATTTTCGCTGATGTGAGAAATGTTGTTTCCGTCATTGGTACGTCATCCCCACTGTTGGAACAACTTCCCCCATCACTGAGTCAACATCCCCCGTTGTTGGGTCAAAAATTTGGTATTTCAAGTAGTGTAAGTCGAGTACCAACTAATAGAGGAAAAACCTAGTTCAAGTAATGCCGCTTCGGAAGGCCAAATCCCTCGCTATATCCTTAGATTCCTTCAAATATTCGAATATCACTAAAATCCAGTAATTTAATTCAACGATATAACTCAAAATACTCCTTAATCTGTCCAAATTCTCAGATATATCATTCAACTTCCCTTTACAGCGCCGCAGGCAAAACTTTTGGGATTTTGGTGCCAGATTTTATCCTTTTTCAGCGCCGCAGGCGAAAATTTTGAGGATTTTGGAAGGCCAGTAAGACAAAAATCGTCCTTTTTCAGCGCCGCATGCGACAAAATAAAATCCTGAACCATGAAAATGTACAGGACGGATCCTGTAACAGGATTGGGTTTTAAAATTTCGAACAGGACAGGATCCTGCAGGATTAATCCTGAAAATCCTGGAATCCTGATAATCCTGAAAACTGAAAAAAAGGCAGGATTTCGGACAGGATCCTGAAAAATCCTGTGCGGGATCCTGTCCTGTGCCGATCTCTATCCGTCCTCATATGTCTGTCCTCATATGTCCGTCCTCAAATGTCTCACCACCAAAAGAAGAATAATATAACGATGACAAAAGTAATTGATGACAAAGGATATTTTTGAAGACAGCATCAACAATCACAAAAGTAAAATAAAAGAGCGAACGATAAAACTGCTGTGATGAAAAGGACACGATAACTTTTTAGTGACTGTACAAAAGACCGTTATAACAAAAGACCGAAACGGCAAAAGGGGGTTAAAAGACCGGTCCCAGTCTTTTTTTTGCCCGTTCCGGTCTTTTTTTGCTTCGGTCTTTTGTACAGACACGCTTTTTATTATTTTACAATTTTTCAGTTTCTTTTATTGTTATCATTTTTGCAAAAAATTTATTTCTACAAATTTAGTAAAAATTATTTAAAAACAAAATGGAAGCAATACTTTCTCCACTTTCTAATGCTGATGGTTCTTGTGAATTAAAATCAAATTTATCTTTGGTGCTTTGTGGAGTTATGGGTCCTGGTGATATTTCGTCTTCAAAACGACTCTTTGACAAAGCAAATATTTTCTTTTCTGTTAACAGAATTCCACAAAAAAGTAAAGAAGGTTGGAAAACAAATTTTTAAATTAAAAATTTTCAAAAAATTTTCTTTTCTTAAAGAATTAGCTTCAACAGTTCGCCCATCTGTTTCTAAACCAAATTCTTCATCATTATCTTCTTTTGCTCATACTTCTGATCGTTTTATTTCTTCTATTGTTAAAGCATCAATTGACGAATTTGCCTATCCCCGAACTTGCATTCAAATTTGTACTCAAGAATTAAAAGCTGACGGGCCAACAGATGCTTTACATTTAAATTCTATTTGTTTGGCACTTTTGGATTCTGGAATTCGAATGCATTATGTATTTGCTTCTGTTACAATTGGAATTAGGTAAAACGTTAATTTATCAAAAAAATACTTTTTCTTTGTAAATATTTTTTTAAGAATCTTAAAGTCCTTTAAAGTAAATTTAGTGAATTAGTTTTTAATTTTTCGAGAAGGGATTTTTTCGGTTTATTGGGAATACTCCATGTCCCTTTATCAGACCCGTAACCAGGATTTTTTCAGGGGAGGGGCCAAGGGGGTGGGGGAATTTTCTGCGCCGAATTTTTGCACCAAAAATTTTGATTTTTAGCACCGCAGGCGAATATTACTGCCTGCTCTCTATTATTTTTTAAATTCATAGAATACAAATTCCCTTTGCTAACGCCTACATAAAATTAAATATCGAGCATAAATACTTTTTTGTTGTGTTTTTTAGTACTCTTACAAATAAAATTTAAATATCTAGACATTTATTTTTTAAAATAAATTCCATTCAAATGATTCACAAAAATGCTTAATTTTAAAAACTTTATTTAAAATTCTTTTAACCATTACTTTAACAAAAAAATAAATTTTTTTAGAGCTATAGATGGTGAATTACTGATAAATCCAGACCAACTCCAATCAAATGCTAGTAAAGCTATTTTAACTTTTGTTTTTCGACCATCGATTATTTTAAGCGGAAAAATGATTGGGACACATTCAGCAGGAGAATTTACATTAGAAGAACATAATGTAAAGAAATTTAATTAAAATTAGAAAAAAATTTTTTCAGAAAGCTTTGAAACTTGCCGAACAAAATTGCCTTGAATTATTTGATTTTTATCGTCAAAAAATGCAACAGAAATTTATTTATCATATAAAACCAAATTAAATGTTAAAAATTTATTTTTTATTTATTTTATGATCTACACAAATTATTATGTACTTTTTATGTTTATTTGTTGTTTAGGAAATGAGTTAAATTAGATAAAAAAATTTTTTTTATTTGTTTTTCTTTCAAATGTTACATCATTTTTATATATTAAATTTTGATTTGTTTGAGAAACATTTTTATCCTAGAAATTTTATTTTTTTTCACAAAAATTATGTTTTTGACTGTTTTTGAGTTTATTGTAAATTTAATTTTTACACGTTAATTTGTATGTTAAAATTAGGGTAGCACCTTGAGCTTTCGGAGGCGGGAGTGTTGGGTTTGCCGGGGTAGAGTCTTCGGGGTTTGGGTTGGGGGTTTTTGCCAAAAAAATTCCGGTATCGGGTTACTACTCTAATTAAAATTATATCGCGCATAAAATAAACCCTTTACATCCAATAATTTTTGTGGAAGTAAAATTTGTAAAATAAATGAGGCAAGAAAAGACTACCTAAAAATTATTTTAGGTAATTTTTAAGTTGTGTGTTTGTAACAAAAATAAAATATTTGAGTGAGCAGCTGTTTTTCTGCAAATGCATAATATGTATAAATAAATGTATTTGTAATCTACAAATACAAATATTTTTAAAAAAATATTTTGCAAAAAAAACCCACACACAATTAGTTTTGAGGATTATTCAATTTTCACTGTAATTTTATAGGCAGTATTCACTTGAACTTTTTTTCGAATTTTATTCAAACTAAAGTAAATGGCTGCTAATTTTTGATCTAGACAACTCACATCTTTAAAACTAAAATTTTTTTTATTTTGTTTAGATCGATTTATAAAGCGATCATTTATGTAATTCTAATGTTCTACTGCGAATTTTTTATTTTTTAAAAATAAAACTTTTTTTTTATTTTTTAACGCCTAGTCGATTTGTTTTTTTTACATTTTTACACTTTATTTTATTCAATTTCTTTTTTTTATTTCCTTTTGTAAAGTTGATTAATATCAGCAAATTACATGTATATTTTAAAACTTAGCTATTATAAAAATGTAAAATTAATTTATTTTTTATTTTTTAGAGCTTTAGACATTTATTGCTAATTTTTGTTTTAATACAATTTTGAATGCATGACTCTTTCCCCTCTGGAAGCAAAATAGCTCAAGAAACTAATTCATCAGAACAACTTCACCAATGGTGCAATGAACATTGTTTACCCCATCATGAACACTCACAACATTCCCATTTACAGCAAAATGCGAGGCCGTCTCCTTTACTTGGTTTGTTCTTTTGTCTAAATTTTATTTAAATTTTAAATAAAAAAATTTCAGTTTGGTCTGTTGGTCTTTCCTTTGTTACAGGTTCTTTATTGAAATGTTTTTGAAAAAATTATTTTTAAATTCTCAAGTTGTGGGGCTATGTGCAGTTGTAGGAATTTTGGTGATGCGAGTTCTCACCAAAAAATACTACAATCGCTTCATCACATTTTTTGTCAGCGTTGGTGTTGGATCTCTTTCTGGTTCAGCAATGTTTCATCTCCTACCACAGGCCTGTTTAAATAAATTTTGGGATTGTGAGATTAGTTTCTTCTTTTTGGATTTTCCCTCCCTCTTTTTTCATATTTAACACCTAGCAATTTAAGGTAATCAAAACAAAAGGGCAATTTTTTAAATAAAGGCTTTTGACCTGGCTCAGGAGCACTCTCATGGGAGTTTTGGCGAAGAGCATACCCATGACAATCACGACTACCTGAACAAGTCTTTCGCGGCAATTATAGGGATCTATTTGTTTTTCTTTTCGGACAAAATCATCAAAATTGTCGTCGAATCAAGAAAGGTTTTGTTAACTTTAATTTTAATATTTTTTAAATTTTATCTAATTAGCGACCCCAGAAAGACTCAGCAGAACTTCACCAAGCAAGGCATCGACATGGCAACTCGAAAACAAAGGAGCACCCAGAGAATGGGCAGCCAACAAATGGAAAGGATTTGAAGGCGGACCAGGTAATTTTTTGTTTTTTTAACTTTCTAATGGGTTTTCGATATCTGTCAATAGTAGAGGTCGGCAAAATCGCAATTCCGGGACCCCAGATCGGGATTTTTTTCTTAACTAATGCCGGGACGGGATCCCGAGGGTTAAATCTCGAAAAAATCTCGGATCCCGAAAACCAAAAAATCCGATATTTCGGGAGAGGTCGATAGAAAAATTTGAGAACTAGCAATAAGCAATTCGGATCCCATTATTTTTATTGTCTAAAATATTAAAATTTTAGAGCAATGAGAATTTACTTCGTACTAATGAAGGAAAAGATAAAAGGTTCGATGTTGATCATTCAATTAAACAACAGGTTTGTTTTTATTTCTCGTCAATATTTAAAAAATGCTAGACACACGCTTTATGTATCCATGATCATGATGTAAAAGAAGGCGATTCAGTAATTGCTACAGTTGCTTGGATGATTATTCTTGGTGATGGGTTACACAATTTTATTGACGGTGTTACCATTGGTGCTTCGTTTTCTGAGTCGTTATTGAGCGGTATAAGCGTTAGTGTGGCTGTGCTTTGTGAAGAATTCCCTCATGAATTAGGTTTGTTTTTAGAGTATTTTTTGTTTCTAAAAATCCTTTTAAAATTTTAGGGGATGTTGCAATCCTTTTAGACTCGGGTATGACAATGCGTCAAGCATTGTTTTACAATTTACTTTCTGCTTTAACTTGTTATATTGGATTCATTATTGGAGTTTTGATTGGAAATATAACACACACATTTGCTGCTTATACTTTTGGGTTTGCTGGAGGAATGTAAAAATAGAATTTGTTTAAAATTAAAAAATTTTATCTTAAATTTTCAGGTTTTTATACATATCGCTTGTATGCTTTAATTTTTTTAAATTTAAAATATTTTATTTAAGGGCTGTATGATGCCTGAAATGAAAAATGCAATGGAAAAAGCCTTAAATGTTTCACGCAAAAGTGGATTGGAGGTTTTAGCACTTCAAACGTCAGGACTATTAACAGGTTTTTTATCAACTAGATAAGACAAAAATGATATTTTTAGGGCTAGCATGCATGTATTTAATGGCGCGTTATGGGGAAAATATAGAATTTTAAGAAGCGGATGTTGTTTTGTTTTTTGGATACACCTATGCATTTTGTTCTCTCTTTATCATTTAATATTTAATTTACACGCATTATATTGTTACAGTCATGCCATGTCGGCGTTCCATTTGCTTTCACATGAACATGTAAAACTTGATTATAAACTCTAACTCGTTGATTTTGCACTGAATTTTACTTTATATTTGACCTTAAGTTACCTAGCGCTAAAATGAACTTTATTCTGGTTACTCCCTCTTAATTCGAACGTCCAACGTCAACTCACATCGACCGATAAAATACACTACACTCGAAACTGAGTGCCCTCTTCCTACTGCTTACCTACCTAAAACAGTCAAACATCTATTTACATGGTTTTCATATATTTATCCGATTTAAAAAGAAATGATAAATGGTGAAAATAGGTATATACTTGGACAATAAAATCCATAAACTATCAATAATCCAAAATTTCTGTTTCTTATGATCCGCACACTGTCAGTCCTTAAATTCGTTGAAGAAAATTCGGTGGCTCATAGAATGTATCAACGACCTAAAATTGACATTTATACATAACCAAAAGGAATGCCTACCGAAAACTTCTGTCCACGATTCTGCCCACGCATTCTGCCGAAGAATTGCTGTCGACGAACAAAGCGTTTCGAATTGTTGTTCTGAATCTGACCAAATTTCTGACCACGATTTTGCTGCTGAACGAGAATATATTGAGTTCTGCGTTGTGGTCGGCTCAAGATAACCTGTTGCACACGACGTCCAGCACTTGGCTGTTGAACAATAAAATTCTGAGTCGGCTGCTGTTGTTTAGCAAATTGATTCTGAAGTTGTTGAACACGACTAGCACGACGCATTGCATTAATCTGGGCACGAACTGATGATCCTTGACTGCCGCTTTGACCATTAAAGCTTATTTGCTGACGACGGGGCGTAGTAAAAAGCGATGACGTTTGAGGTTGAAGTACAATTTTTTGTGGTTTAGCAGAAACGATGCGTGGAGGTAATGAACTAAAAAAATGCAAAATTAATGATTTGATCTAAAACTTACACAACATGCTGAAAAGCCGGCACTTGAGTATTAAAACGAATTGGCCCTCTATCAGTTTTAACACGTCGCGTTGCCATAATAGGAGAATTATTTGCAATTATACGGCGTCGACCAATTATTCGAGATTGAACATTGACACGGCTGAGAATGTTCTTTTGGCGAAGACGATTTGCACGAACACGCATTTGCCTTCTACTAGGACGAACACTGACAGGAACGGTAGTCAAATTCTGAGCAATCGCTTTCTGAAAGAATTAAAATTTTCTAAATTAGATAATTTATAAAAACCTTGACAAGCTTCCTGACCAAATTTTTAGTAACCTTCATCATATTTCTATTCTTCTGAATTCTAGCATTTTTAACATTCGCAAAAGTCTGGCGCTTATCAACCACAATTCTTTTCTTAACGTAAAAAAAGATAAAAACAAACAATTTATTAAAGTCACCTGCATAGGACCTGTTGTCAGCTTCTTTTTGTTCCCAAAACGAGCAACTCGACCAAGGCCACGAGAATTTCGCTTGAATTTCGAAACACGGTTGTTTTGTTGGCGCTTCTTCGCAAAAACTTTACGCGCACCAACGTTTCCACCCATCGGCTTCTTTCCGGCAGTTTGGCCCTTACGCTTTTGAGCATCAATGATCTGGTCTAAAATTAGCAAATAACTACTGTTTATTGCAATAACAAATTTACCCAAGCTCATCTCCAGCTTTGAAGTTGACATTGCCATATTGCAAGATATCTAAATTTGCTGGAGACAATAATGCCGATAAATAATTCACAATGGGCTTTGCCGGGAGGGTTTTACGGGTTGTCATTCAAAAGCGCGTCGTTTCAATATTTTTATTTTGGTTGTTAAAATAACTGTTTTTGCAGTTTTAGCACCACTTATTGAATAGGTCAAACTCATCCTGTTATACTGACAATAAGCACAACCATGTCATCTCCATATTTCTTGGGGTTCCCATTCGGCTTTATTGAACTCCATGTGATTTACCCTGTTACAACTTTGCTTCCCTCACGATCAATTAAACAAAATTTTTTTGTTAAAAATATATCTTATATAAATTGCCAAAACATACGCCAACGCATCCCTAAAGGTAGCTTTAACACGGTAAAAATTTGAATCACAAAACATCAAAGGATAAATCAAAATAAACAGCTTACAAATTTCCGTTGTGTTGAAGTAATTGAATCAAAATTAAGTCAAATCAATTTAAATATTTGTCCTGAAATATAAAATAATCAGATAAACAAACACACATAAAACCAAGAAAAGTTAAGAAATGTAACAAATGAATAGTAAAAACGTGCAGTGTGACTCCTATATTTATGCAAGCTACTGTACTATAAAAAATTAAAATCGATATTAAATCAATTCATTCGTTTCGAAACAAATTTATTCGAATTTTGGCAGACAATTTTTTTATTTTTAGCTGTTGTTGCAAAAGAAAAGTAGAGAACAACGTGTCGTTTGCCTGTTTAAAAATAGAGAGTTAGCGACATTTCTTTTAATTTTTGAAGAATTTTGCCTATTTTTTTTGTTTTTTTAAAGATTTTTAGTTTATTTAACTTGTTTTAATTTTATTTTGGCTGAAAATGACCAATCAAGAGGTGGGGAAATTGGCCTGGTTAAAGAATATTTTTATAAAAAATAAGGATAAAAATGATGCTGAGGAAGAGCCGATACGTGTAAATAAATGGGACGGTGCTAATGTGAAGAATACATTGGATGACACTGTGAAGAAGGTGATTTGTTTTTAAAAATATTTTACGTAAATATACATTAAAAATTTGTCCCAATTAAAAATAGATAATCAATGACAACTATGGTTGGACTGAATGTCACTCGTTGGCCAATGGCCGTTTGGCACTTTCATTTTTGGCAGTGGCTTTTGCCGGTTTCGCTCTCATCTACGACTACTTCCGTCCTTTCCCCGCATCAAAATCTGTGAGTCCTTTTTAAATAAAATTTGATTGAATTTCTTGTTTAGGTTCTTGCCTTGTGTTCAATTAGTTATTTTGTTATGATTTTTATATTGCAAATTTATCAGTGGTATGTGGAGAAGTTAACTTTTTACCAAGCGATGGAATCAAGTAAAGATGAAAAAAGCCCGCCCAGTTACTGGAAATGGTCTTCTGACATGAAACGGTTTTTTTGTTTTATTCTAATTTAGTTGATTATTTTCTAGATATGATGACAAGTATATATTGATCGCTGAGTTCTCACAAGGTACTAGGTCTGGAACAATGAAGGTGGTCAAATCAATTGCCGCTTATATTAGCGAGGATGGTGAAGTTCTTTTGCCCTTAGTGAAGAAAGAGGTGGACCAGTTACGAAACAATCTTCTCAAGTCAGACAAGGCAGAATAATCTGAGAAGCTGAACAGGGGAGTATGTCTTAAAAGATATTTTTCTGTTGTTATATTCTTGCTGCTGGCTATTTTTCCAAAATTTTATGGCTATTCTGTTAAAATTAAGAAAAATAGCCGTTGCAGTTTTTTCTATCTATTTTTATCTTCTTGTCTTTTTGTTTTTGTTAACTATTTTGGGTGATGTTTTATTTTTTGAATGCCTAACGTTGAAAATGTCGGCATTTTCTTTCAATTTGTCTCCTTATTTTTTATGATAGATTAAATTTTAAAATTAATCTTTCATTAAAAATCTAATTTTTGAAAAAGATATAAATATATTCATTTATTTTTATTTGTAAATTGTGCATATTCCAATTTATTTCGGGAACCCTTCGCTTATACCTATGTATTTCGACTTATTTTTAGGCTAACAAGGAGGCAAAATCTTAAAATTTTTTAGGAGATAAGTTCAGTTTTCGATGTTTCCTTGTATGCTAAAAAATTTTTTTACGTATCGATAAAAAATTTTTTCCGATGATTTTAAATTTTTTTGTTCATAAATTGTTGCTTTATTGCAATATTTTTATTTATTTTGAGTACATCTTGGACTTTACCTTAGTCGGCGCTTTTGTTTATTTCCTAAATCGGTATAGCCAGTAACCTTTTTCTTTACAATTTAAAAATTTTTAGTTAAAATTCTGGGTTGGCTGTGGTCCTATTCACTTATTTTTAACAACATCGAAAGGTACATAAGCCCAAAAAACCAATTATTATTTTTATGGATCTCGATGGCAGTCAATGTGTTCCGACACCATCAACTTCAACTGCAATATTAAATCAAAATAGTGTTGGATTGGATGCTAGTTTTGTAAAGGTTTGATAGAATTAAATAAATTCTCCAGTATGTTCTAAATAAATTTATATCTGCTGGCGCTTGAGTCTTATTTTTACTCATTTTCTGTAAAATATTTCGGCCATAGGAACTCATTTAAAAAATTTTTTTAGACAAACTATTTTCATAAATTTATTTAGTCGATTGCTGAACAATTGGGTATTGAATTGCCGGTCGTTTCATGTCAACAAGTATCGGATGAAGTTTCTGCCCATCTTCGAAAGATTTTAAAACTTGTACGTAAATTTCACAAATGCAGTAGACGGCGGTGGATTACTGCAGATGATTTGGAGGTTGCAATGGCTTTTTATGGTCATTCTCCAGTATGTTTTAATTAAAATTATGAAATGTTTGGAATTAGATGAGACATTTTTTTTTGAAATTGGGATAGTGAATTGATTAATTTGATCTGCTTTAGCTCATGTCCAGCTGTGAATCTACTGATCCTTCCCTCAGGCATGTTGGTAAGCAGGGGCGTGATGTTTTTGTCTGCGATGACCAAGAGTATGAAATTGGAACATTTTTATCTTCGCCATCTGGAAAGATGCCACTAGAAACAACACTTAAAGGTAATTGTTTCTAAATTATTTTTATAATTTTATAAAAATTTCTCTCATTAGCTCATTGGTTGGTTATCACCGGAACACAACCAGCAATCCCAGAAAATCCTTTGCCACCTGCTCCCCCTGAAATTTGTCTTTCTGATGATCATGCTCAGGAGCAGGCTCTAGTAAATGGCTCTACGGGTAGTGGTGGTCTTTTCCTCAATCAGGCTGCCAAAACAATGCGTAAAACAGAGCAAGTTCAACTTAAATCAACTATAACACATTCATTGTCTTTGGTATTTGAGAACATTTTTATTTTGTAGAAAATTTCTTTTAGGAGCAGCAATTATTCTTCCTCAAGATTATGGAGGCTATTATGGGTCAAGATGAGCAGAAACGCATTGTAAGTAGAATTAGACTATTTTTATAGGAAAACATTTCTTTGGTTTCATAATAGGTCTTGTGGGAAGAATTTTATTCTCGTGTAAATGTTTTATTTTTACAAATTTTAGGAAGCATTGAATTGCTTGCAAATGGATTGTGGTCTTCGCTCGCTCCTTCCAAGATTTTGTATTGCTATAACTGAAGGAGTTAGCCTTAATTATCTTTAAAGGTTTAATTTAACTATTAAGGTTCGATGCAACATAGTTGTCCATAATATGGCTATTCTGGTCTACCTGGTTTGTTTTGGGTTTATTACGAGTTTTTTTATAATGTTTCGATTCTTTAGGTCTGTTTTGGGGGTTTTATTATATTTTTTAAGATGCGTATGATCCAGGCTCTTTCTCAGAATGCTGCTCTCTCATTAGAGCCTTGTGTAAGCTCTACTACTATTATTGCTTTTAAAATATAAATGACAGCTTCATGAACTCTTGCCTGCAATGATGTCTTGTATCCTTAGCCGTCAACTTTCATCCAATCAACACACTTCTGAAACTCACTGTGTGCTTCGTGAATTTTCAGCAGATTTGCTTGCTCAATTACTTAGGTTTTATCAATTTTTTGGGAGAACTTATTTAATTTTTCTTAGGCATTATCGTCTACCACATATTCATACTCGAGTAATTCGCGCTCTTTCAAGAGCTTTTACAGACCAAAACATTTCTTTGCCTACTTTGTATGGTGCTACTTTTGCTATATGCGAGCTCGGCGCTGATGTTTGCTTGAACATTTTTCCAATTTTTTATTTTTAAATTTAGGTTATCCTAAGAATTTTGCTGCCAAATTTGGCGACTATTTGCGAAACTATTCAAAGAGTACATTCTGACAAATTGTATATTAATGAGCGTTCCCTGGCTCAACGGTTATATAATAAATTGGTGGTTAGTTTATTAGATTTAAAAAAAAGAAAATTAACAAATTCCTCATTTAGGAAAAATTAAGTGCTTTTGCACGCGATTCAAACTGCGTGCTGCAGTTGCACACACTTGCTGATTATTGTGATCATTTTGTAGGATTAGCAGAAGACATATATAAAGTGTGCAAAAACAACAACAATAATATTATAACTACACAGGTACATCAATAATTTGTTTCTTCAGAGAATCGTTTTATTATTTCCTTTGTCATTTCATTTCTTTCGGTTTTGTATATTTATTTTAAATTGGTCGGGTACTAATTTGGTATTCAACCAATGCACTCTGCCTAGTACTATAGACCTCATAATAATTATATTTTCAATACAGAAAATATGCAGAAATTAAATATATTTTTTCTACTCATTCAGTGGACCTCTTTCCAAAATTTTTGTTATCATTTTATTAGAAAGCAAATTGAAAATTTATTATAAAGCAAATTGGAAGCAACCCTTCTTGGCATTCACATAGGTAATTCCAGATAGTGTGGGTCATTTAAAAGCTTTCTGCTTCGTTATTTGCAAACCTAGCAATGTTTAAACAATCTGTTACGAAGGTTAATCATCATATTTTATTTTTATTCAAGCTATATGCAGAACTAATTTGACTTGTGCGATTTGCAGGTAAAAAACAGAAATCTTGGGCTAGGTTATCATGTTTTGTGTGAATGCCAAGCAGGGTGGACTTTATGCAATTTTTTCAATTTGTTTTTATCAAAAATTGTCAAATAAATATTTTTTATATTTGTATTACTTTATCGAGGTAATAAGAATAAGATCAAATAATTAATTGAAAATTAAAGATCACTCTTCTAGTTCTTAAGTTACGTAAGGCCTTAAAATTCGACCTCATTTTCCAAAAAAATTTGACTAATAAGATAGGTTTCATGTTTCAAAAAGTGTAATAAACCTGATAGTGTTTTATCTTTTGACTAAATTATTAGGTCTAAATTAAATTTTGCAGCACTGATTTTTGAAGAACACTCATATGTATATTTATGCTTTTGTAAATTTTTGTCAAAAATTTAATAATAAACTTACCGAAACAGAAAATAAAAAGGAATTGTTTTAATATTTAAGTTAGTTTTTCTCTCTCTCTCAGTTCTACTTTTTTGAAAGCACAAAAAATAAACTTGTAGAAAGCACTTAAATTAATAAAAAAATAAAAAGCTGTGGGCCGTGACCGTGAAAATTACATAACGAGAAAAGAAAATTAAAAGACTTTCTTTCCTTTAATTATTCAATTTATTTTTGGAAAGTAAACATAATTAGGCAAAAAATTAACAAAAGATTTATAAAAAATTTAAACAATTGGAAAAGTCATTTAAAAATAAAAATAATATAAAAATACAAAAGGAAAAAACAAAAAAATCACAAAAAATTTTTTAATAAAAACTTTGAGAAAGAATTGAAGATGAGGAAAATTTTATATATAAAGGCGGGCCAAAAAGGTGTTAAAATGTGTCTTTTAATGCATGACAAAATTTGTAAAATAATTTTATTAAATAAATTTATGTTTCTGGTTTGACATATTTTACTTTGTAAAAATATTGCCATTAAAAGAATGGAGAAAGGAGTTTGGATGTATCTACAATTATTTTTAATTATTTTTAATTACAATTATATTTTGGTTTATTCTATTTTGGAACCAAAATTGTGAGAGAAATTTTGATTTATTGAATTAATAAAAATTTTCAAAAAATTTTTTTCAATTAGCCGACTTCCCCGTGCAGCACCAGGAACACCACCTGACGCTGGAGGTATCGATATAACCGAATCGCTTACACAAGAGACAATTAATTCAAATAATATGCCATTACCTGTAGTGCCTGTACTTAGACCTCCCCCAGGTTGGGGATCTCCACCATCCATTCCAGATCCTCCAAGTATACAAACACCGACTGGTAATTTTTTAATATTTTTTTTTTTCATTTAAATAATTTTGAAAAAATGTAGATTTAGCTTCTATCAATGCAGCCAGTCCTCCAGGCTCTACAATGGAAGAAACATTAAGTATTGCTGAGAGAGGAATTGCTGGACCACTCATTCCAAAAATACCACAAATAACACCACCTCCTATAATTCCACCGCAAGAAACTATTTTGGAAAGTCGCTTCATTTCATCGCCAATGGGGTTATAAATTAATTAAATATAAATTGGTAGAAAGGCTTCTCCTATTGAGATTCCAAGAATGGGACCCAAAAATCTCTGACTAGGGCTTTTCATCGTACGATTTTAGGAATCCTGAAGCCGGGTAGTGTGCTCTATATTTTGTCACTAATTCTAATATCTTATTAAATTTAACAGCATCAGCAGGAAAAAACATGGATATGGATATCAAAGATACGAGATACCGCCTCCCCCTCCACCGCCCCCACCACCGCCACCGCCTCCACCACCTCCTCCGCCGCCACCACCTCCTCCACTTCTGCCGCTTCCTCCACCACCTCCTCCCCCACCACCACCACCTCCCCCACCACCACCACCGCTTCGTCCTCGGCCACCACCAGAATATATACCTTACGAAAAGAAGTATTATTATAAAGGAGGAGATGGTTCATCATTAACACCGCCATGGCTATGGAGATCTACAGATGAAGAAATGGCTTGGAAACGACATAAACCAAGAATGGGATATTATGGATGAATATGTAAAGATATTTAACATATATTTTGTATATTTTTTATTTAAATATTGTTTTATTAAATAAATTTAAAAAAATTACTACATAACAACTTATTGTTTAAGGTTTATTAACTAATACATTACTTAAATTCTTGGGCTGAAGGGTTTAACATACCTAATAATTAAAAAATATTTACTATCCTCAAATTTATTTTTAATTTTACTAAAATTTGTTGTGTGGAATGATCTAAAATTTACAGCCTAACAAATAATAATTTTTTAAAATTTCTTTTTATTGCCCCAAGCAACGGCTGCACCTTGTTTGGTGACACATTCAAAAAAGAAAAACAGGAAATAATCTAACAGCAAAAGAGAGATGAAAATCGATGAGAAAACAGCCTTAAAAGACTTTCCAAACTCCCCCCGATTTTTATTTTTCTTTTATTTTGAATTGCGCGATCGCTGCTACACCTTAACGAGAATATTTAACAAAATTAATTATTTTCTTTGTAACCTTCTATTAAATAAATAAATAGCTTGTAAGATTTTTGTAGATGTAAAATATGTAGAGATTTAAAGAATTTGGAAAACATAGAAAACCAGACTATGAGTTGGATTTTCTCGCTATAGCAAGCTTTAACTCCGATATAATAAAATATGTAAATGACTGATTCTTTTAAAAATTATAAAATGTTCATTATTTTCCTTTTAAATTTATTATTAGTATTTCATGCATCCATTAAAACTTTAGTTTATTAAACTTTAAAACCTTTTTACAATTTATTAAAACTTTATTACATATTTTAAATAATTTTTATAAACCAGGGTGAAGTTCCCTATTAGGTAGAGTCTCTAGAGGGCTGAATGTATATATTTATTTAATCTTTAAACTTTATTAAATAAAAAATATTCTTTCTAAATTTACTAACTCTCAACAATAATTTTAATATGCGCAAGTTGTTCTCAACATTTAGTTTTACTTTAAAGGTCTATTGAATAACTTTAACACTTTAAATTATTATTTTCTCTAAAAAAGCAATCTCCTTTTTTATTTAAATTTGCACTCCTCAATTTTTTAAATAAATTTATTATTTTTAAAAAGAATATCTAAATAAAAGATTGGAAAAATATTTTTAAAAAATTAAATTAAAATGGCTTCTTCAACCTCTGTTGGAGGGGGAATATTTTCAATTAATTCAATCTTCCCCCTTTCCGTTGCTCAAATTATTTCTTTATTTTTATTGTTAATTGGGATTATAATTGGATTTGCAGCTATTCTTACACCTAGGTTAATTAATTAATTTTTAATTAAAATTGTGAGAGAGATATTCTAATTTTTAAAAATATTTATTTGAAGGGGAAAGATTTTTTTCTTAATTTTTAGCTTAATTCTATTTAATTATTTTTAATTATTTAGTTGGCAAGTTGTTTATGCACGTGAAATTGATCAATGGGTATTTAGCGGTTTATGGCTAAATTGCCAAACGAGGTGAAAAATATATTTTTACAAAAATTATTTTGTTGAAAAAAAGTAAAAAAAATTTTTTTTACACAATCAAAAGTACTTAAAATTATTTTAAATTTTTACAAAAAACCCCCCAAAATACCTAATTTATTCAATTATTAAAGACCAAATGGAATGCATGCCTGTGTTTACAGTTTATCAACAACAGATTATTCTTCTTCCTCATTATCCTCGCCAACAGAAGCTTTTAATAATTTACGTTCCCCTCCCTTTCACGGATGGCAAAAAACTTTATTATTTATTTTATTAATTGCTCAATTATTGGCTATTTTAAGTTTATTCTCTTTGTCTTTATCTTTTCATTTACCCACCAGAAAATTATCTGCTTTTATTTTTATTGGATTTTTGGCTGTTTCTGGTAATTTTTTAAAATATTTTTTAATTCAAATTAATTATTTTTTTAAAAGTATTTCTACATTCTGGTGTAGCTATTGCTTTTGCTGTTCTTTCACAAATGGTGCTTTTTTTATTTAAAAAGATTATAATTTAAAATTTCGTTTATCTTTCGAAAATACTTAAATTAATAAAATTACTATTCCTCAATTGAAAAAGAACGTCAAGTAGAGTTGGGCGGGATAGTGCTGGATTATCCCGGTCTTTTTGAATCCCGATCCCAATTTTTCTGATTCCGAGGCCGAATTTAAATCCCGATCCCGCAGTCGGAACCGGGATCGGGATTATTATTCCAACATCCCGATTTTATGTCGGGATCCCGATCCCGACCAACCCTAATGCCAAGGAAATATCAATAAAATTAAATATCTCCTTTTGGGAAGAAGAAATGGATTAAGGAGAAGTAAACAAAATTTTAATAATTTACTTTTATTAACAAAATTAAAATTATTTTTATATATGTAGGTAGAATATCGTTTCTTTCATGTCAGTGTTAGTGGAATTTATGAGGTTTAATAATAAACTTTTTTTTTAAATTTGAAATTAATTTAGAAACATCGTGGATATTCTTTTTTATTAGAATTAATTTCCATAGCTATTTTAATTACTACTTTTTTACCAGCAACAATACATTTAGCTCAAGTAATTAGTCAAAATAGTCAAAAACAAAGGAATCGTTATGAAAGTCCATCTACTATACCTACAACTATGACTATGGTAATTTTTAAAAGAATATGTATTTTAATAAAAGGGCACTCTCTAATAAATTGTATTCTTTAAGATGCAAAAATATTTTTATATTAAATTATAAATATAATCTAAATTTAATTTTTTTCCAAATTCTCTTTCTAATAAAAATAAAAATATTTTTAAGTAAAACTGAATATATGTAGGTATTGAATAATAAAATTGAATAAAAAAATTAAATAATGAAAAATTTTTTTTTAAAGAAAAATAAAAATTTCCAGGGTCAATTAGGAGGAATGGATACCTATAACAGTCAAGACGATCCATCTCCATTTGGAGATCACCGTCACCAATTTCAACAACAATTCTGGACAGATGAAGATGAAGAAGAGCGTTTTGCAATGAGGCAATTACCTCCATTACCTAGAAGACAACCCCAAAATGTTAATTTTTATGGAAGAAATTTTTAAAGAAAATGAAAAAATAATTAAATATTTGGTGATCTCATTTGGGTGTTTTTAAAAGGAAATAAATTTGTTTTTAATTGCCATTTTGTTTTTAAATTTTGTTTGTAATTTTTTAAAATAAAATTGACAATTAATTATTTGGATTTGGTCTTAATTATTTTTTAGTAAAAGGTTTTTAAAGCAATTTTCTTTTCTTAAACTTTCTTTTTCGAATTTCTAGCTTTTCAAATTTAAATAATTTTTATAATAAGAGGAAGGTTGGATTTTTAAAAAAATTATTGGATAAACTATAAAAATAATTTAAATAATATTTACATTTATTTAAAATTATAAAAACCCAAGGACACAATCGATTGTTAAAAGGCCTTGACAACCATTGGATACATGCAATTGTAAAAGAACAGAAATAATTATTTTAAAATAAATCTTTTTTTAAATTCTTTTTTGTTAAATTTTTTTAAAAATATTTTTATTTTTAAATTTGCTCATAAGAAGAAATATTACTAAAATGTAAATAAAGTAATTCTTCCACAAAATTTATTGGAGAATAATTTTTTAAACAGAAAAATCTAATAAAAATCCTAGATATCCCCAACTTTTGGTTTTAACTTGTCAAAGTATATATTTGAATACAAAACTAGATATTGGATCAAACTGACGTCGGAATCATACCGTTTCTAGGTTTTGACATGCTGCCCTAATTATAAATATTCACGAACAAATACTAGCCCTTACATATTCTCGTTCAAATCCCCTTTTTGAAATTTACAATTTTAAATTCCTCACACTCCCCATGTGATTACCAATTAAAATAAAATCTTTCCCTCCTTCAATCAATTTGTACATATTTAGGGTCAACAACCAACCAACCAGCCACCTAACAAATAATAAAAAAAAAGGAGAGAATCATCCTCTCCATTTTCCTTTTGCCATCATAAAAACTCGTTTTTGCGCCGTCGTCTTCCTCTAAAAATTTCCCATGTTTACGACTTTCCACCTCTTTTCAAATATCCCCCCAAAAATTTTTAATTTCTTTTCCTTTTCTTTATTTTTTTCTTTGTCCTAAATATTCAAATTTTATTACTTTTTCCATGGAATTATTATTTTTATTTTGAAATTTTTAATCAATATAAACACAATTTATAACTAGGCGTGAATGTTTAAATCCCAAAAGCTTTCATCCCTTCATTAGGATCATTATTAAAAATATTATTCCATCACTAAAAAATATTTTAGTCAGTTTTTGGGTTTTCAACCAATGTCATGGAAATTAAAAATTTTAAAAGACATACCTCTCATTCTGTTAAGAAGTGGCATCCTAATTATATTCGAAGTCTCCATCTATTAGAAATTAAAGATTTACAGTTTGTTTAATAAGGTACCACTTAATTAGAAAGCTGATAACCTTCTAATAATAAGTGCGGCTTATTGAATGTTTCCTCCAATATCTGTAGATATTTTACACTCATTCTAACTCTTAAAAATATTAAAAAATATTTTTTACTTTCTTCTAGTATTTCTGTTCATGTTTTGCATAATTCCATTATTTACAATTAAAAATGCCTCTTCAACTAATAAAAGATAATTTATGGGGAAATATATCAAAATTAAGAATAACAACTTTAATATTAACAATTTCAGCAGAATTTCTTTTATTTATAGCAACATTAACGCCTTCCTGGCAAGTTGCGGAAGATACAGATATTCATAGAAATATCCAAAGCGGTCTTTGGATTTATTGTCCAGGACAATCACAATGCTGGTATATATTTAGTGATGATTTAATTAGTAAGTTTTTTTTGTAAATAAAATGAAAGAAAGTTTATAATTTGATAGATAATGATTTAAAAATTTACATAGATAACTCAAACTCGGTATGAGGATTGTATGTATAATTTGATAGGTAAGAGTTTCTCCTTTGGAGAGGCTTATACATATTGTACTTCCCTACAAGGAAAATATAATTAAAGCACTTAAGATTAACCAAGTTGGCTTAGGAAACATCTAATAGTTGATCAACAGGCTTAATTTTGTGTTGGGCTTTTTCAATTTTAAATAAATATTAACCTGATTATAAATTTTATTTCAATAGATTATTATGAACGTGTAGAAGTTTGTCGATTTTTATTAATTGGAGATTGCCGTAAAAAATTATTGAGAACTCCCTACTTTTTTGGTTGGCATTATGCTGTTCTTATTTTAATGTTTATTACTTTATTACTTGGAGGTGGAGCTATTTTAGCTTTGGGAATTGGAATTGTTAAAGAAAACTTACTTAGAACTATGACTGTAAGGGGAATTTAGATATGTTAAAAAATATATCTTTTTAGATAATTTTGGATGTTTTGCTGGGGTTTGCTTGTAAGAATTAAATTTTTAAAAATATTAATTTTTAAAAATTAAAAAGTTTTACTTTGTGGAATTGGGTTAGCTGTTTTTATGATAAATGGAGAAATGTTAGAATCTCGTTATTTAATTGGTGTACAAAATATATTTCCTGTTTAGTTTTTAATTTTTAAATTAATTAAATATTTTTGTTAGAAATCTTATGGATATTCTTTTTATTTGGCATGTTGGGCAATGCTTGTTTTGCTTTTTGCATTAATGTACAATTTAATTGATAAAAATATATTTGGACCAGTTCTTATTTTCTTAATTTTTATTTACTATTCCTTAAAATATTTCTACTTTTATAAATTTATTTTGAGTTACTTCCTAAGTAAAATTACGGGGAATTTTGAATCTTTTGAAGTTTTTTTTCAATATATACTCACACTCACTGGGCCAATTTTAAATGGCCTTTCATTTGCCTTCCTAAACCTAATATACCGTAAATGCTGAAATAATTACCGTGGGTAATTATTGTTTGAATCTCTCATTGGAGGGGGTAATTATTAGGGAGGATGTGCTGCTTTAGGTTATATCTCAATCCAAATGAGGTGAAATTGAATTATTTTTTGATATTGAGTATTAAAATTTTCCACTAATTAAATTTGATAATAATTTTTTAAATATTTTTAAAGTTTGCGTAAAATAACTAGAGGGTAATTATTTGAGAGAGTAACTATTTCAGCATTTACGGTGTGTATACCTAATTCTAATTTATCCAAAAATACCCTCCTAACTATCAAATCCTTCTTTTTTTTATTTTTAGGAGTGCCATATTACTTACCAGTTCAGTTTTCTTTTCCCGAGAAGTAGATGCTGGTTCCCCAGTTCCATATGGAGATTATGATGAGGAATATAATAATAAAGAAATACTTCCCCCACCAATATTAAAATGGCAACAACAAGAACAATTTGAATATCCTTCACAATATTATCCAGAAATGGAAGGAAGAAATAGTAGAAGAATTGATGATAATAGTTTAATATTTAGACAAGTAAATTAATTAATTAATTTTTTGGGAAGGTTGTTGTTCTCTCTCGTTTTCCCTTCCACTGTTCTCAAAGTAATCGTCCTCTTAATTTATTATTCTTAAAACAAAAGTCATCAACTACTTTTCGGGGAAATGAGGGATAATTTAGGCTTCCCTCCCCCCCCCCCCCCCCCAATTCCCAAATTTTTATTTTCAAAAGTATTTTTTAGCCTTCTCCTCCTCCACTACAATATCAACAATCTCCAGTAAGATTTGAAGATTACAACAACAATATAAGACAGCAAACATTTCAAAAACATTATTACGCCCCAATTAATGAAATAACCTCAATTCCTTAATTTTTTAAAATCTCATTTTCTAATTTTTATTTTCTTAAATAACTTGAAGAAATAGTTAAATTGAATTTTTTTTATTTTATCTATTTTTTATCCAAATTAATTAATTTTAATTTATGCAGCAAAAAAGCAACAAAAATATTTAAAGTATTATTTACATTAAACATCCCCCATAAATTTAAAAATAATTAAGGATCTTTCAGAATTAACTAGAGAGTAGAGATCGAAATTTTTGAAAAGCCTGGACCTGTTCCTGGACTCTGGGTTTGATTTATTGACCTGGACTGGGTCCTAGGCCTTTAGTCCAGGAAAAACCCAGGCCTAGAAAAACCTAGGAAGGTCAAAAAATGCCTGGACTGGACTCTGGGTACAGGAAAAACCCAGGCCTTGGTCCAGGTCCAGCTCGATCTCTACTAGAGAGTTAGTTAACTGTAATTTTTTAAACAGAAATTTTTTTAGTACCCCAAAACCTATCGAAAAAATTTTCAGTTAAATAGTCCCTTAAAAAGTTTTTAGTTTATAATAGTTTTTGTTAATTTTAAAAATAATTAAACAAAACAGAAAAATAATACATAGTAGGTAAATAATTACAAATTTTTTAACAAAACTAAAAAAAATATAAAAAATAATATTTAAATACATACAAAATATTTACATAAAAAATACTCGTAAAAGAGTTTATATAGATATAAACAGGGAATGTTTAATTTTATGTCTTCATATTTAAAAAAATGGAAGGGGGACCAAATCCGATGGGAATCAACCAAAAAAAGCTTTAATTAAATAAACTGAGTAGATAATTTTGAAAAAAATTGGCCCGATTCAAATTACAAAAAATGTTTTGGTTTTTTCGATTTTGTTAAAAAGTTACTTCATCTTGGACCCAAAAATATTTGTCGGTTAAGTAAACACAATCGGCTATTTAAAAATATCTCCCCTTCCCCTATTTTTTAAAATTAATTATATTCTGTCTATCTCTTGGAATAAATAAACACAAAAGGGGTAGAGCTGTCCGAGACCGAAAAACCCCAAGAAAAGTTTTGAGTCAAGACCAAGAGTCTCGGACAGCTCTAAAAAGGAGCACCTTTCTAAAATCTACATATTATTGTGAGTCATTATTAATAACAAAACTAAGAATGTCTGTATGTGAAATAACACCACATAAACGTTCTCCTTTTTCATTATTTGTTGACTTTGGTGAGGAAGGAGATGATGAGGTTGGCTCGGTAATAAATAAAGAACTAATGAGATTATCCTGAAAATTAGAAGAAAATTAGAGACTAAAATATTTTTTTATGATTTTGGAAATTGAGGGCGAGTACGGATGTCAATGTTTCAAGGATAGATCCTGAAGACGGGATATAATTCCGGAAGCCAGTCCAAACTCTATTTCTTAAATTTATTTCCCATCCCCTTAATAATTAATCAGCCTTTTCAATTCTTTGTCATTGCCCTTCCTAATTTATAAAATATTTTTAAATATTTCCTCACTTCCGTTAAAATGCGCATAGCATCAACAACAGAACAATTAGGAGAAACAGTTCTACGTCTTGTTTGGGAAAGTAAATCCTTAAATTATTTAAAATTAAAAATAATTTTCTCCCAAACTTTCTCAACCTCAACAGGAGTTTCCTCCATAAGTCTAAAACAACGTTCAGGTGTTTGATGGGAGCCTAAATGTTCAAATAGCCTATCCAAAAGTCCATTTTTGTCTAAAACACCCAAAAGGGTTCCATCATTTGAAGAAAGTACAGGAAGTGAAGAAACTTGCCTTTAAATTAAAAATTTTTTTTTCAAAAAATTTTAGAAGAAAAAAACTTTTCTAAAAATAAATCAATTGCTTGAGCACAACTTTGGCCTTCTTTAATTGTTGCTATACTTTCTGGCCCTCCCCAAATTCCAATAAGACGAGAGCCAAGAGTTATTGATTTTAAATCTGGAGATAATGAACAACCAGAAGAAACTAGTTTTAACAATTCTTGGGTTATTTGGCGAGGACTAAGTACTCCAACTAATTCAAATGATTCAACATTAAATACAGGAACTCGATGGACACGATTTAATGCAAAAACGCGTGCCAAGTCCCAAGCACTGTAAAATTAAAGGAAATTAATTGAAAAAATTGTAATTATATTTTTAATTAAAAAATAAATATTTTTGGTAAAATTGGTTTTAAGTAAGGAAAGCAATAATCTTTAGTTTCGTCCAAATTCCGATAAAAAGCTAATTATTAATAGTTTTGATTCTAATTACTCTTAATGCAAAAATATATGTATATTTTGATATAATTTAGCCCATGATATAATGTACCGTATTTGCTAAAATAATTACCAAGGGTAATTACTGTTTCAACCTCTCGCTGTAGGGGGTAATTAATAGGGCGGGGGTAATTATTTGAGGGAGGGACATTATTTCAGCATTTACGGTGACCCTTTTCTTGGATGTCGTTATATTAAAGACTCTTTATATTAGAATAAATATGATATTTTGATATGTATAATGTAGTCAAGAATATTTTCCGAAAAAGAATAATTAAGTTTATTTTATATTTTTAAATTCAATTTTTCAAATTTTATTTTAAAAAATTCCAAAAATATTTTGCATACCAAGTCTGGTCATCAACGGAAATTAAACGTCTACCATTTTGAATTTGTTCAATAAAAAAGCGAAGAGTTTGCTCACCCAATTGGCCATCTAATTTACGATGTGCTTGGCTTAAAGCCAACAGACAGTCTGTCACTGTAAATGGGGCCCATTGACCGTCAACTATTTTTTAAATAAAAAATTTATTTAAAAATACTTTGGACTTTAATATTTTTAAATTACAATTTAAATACCTCTAGCATTTGCAATTACTGCAAAACGGGGGGCCATATGTGAACTGAGTAATTGAACAGCTTTTTGAATCTTAAAAGGGGAAGGGTAACTAAAGAGCAAGCAAGGATTTACTTGAAGTTCAGAATCCATCATTACAATCATTGTATGGACAGAGGATAAATCATAACAACTTAGTGACTGAAGAAAATTTCGATATGCTTCAGAATGGCAACTATCTAAATTATAAGGAACTGTTTATTTCTCATTTACATAAGACTTACGAAAAGACCCAACAACTTCAAAACGGTCAATACTTTTACGAAGAATTGCATAATTCTTTTAAAAAAGAATTTTAGAAAATTAATTTAAAAATTTTTACAGCATTAAGTAAAGAGCGTTCAGGAATTGAAAGTCTTCGATGTCCAGCCCTAGCTTTATCCGGACTTAAACTACTAGCAAATTTTCTTTCATCTCCGGATTGTCTTTGATGTCCCATAGAAAGTTTTCTAACAGCTACAATTCGTCTTTTACTACAAAAATCTTTTTCCTCAGAATTATTATTGTTATTGTTTGTTGTTGGGAACTAAAAAAATTAAATTAAAAATTAATTTGAAAAAAATAAAATGAGAGAAAAAAAGAGAGAGGGGGTGAAGAGGGGTAAACTTGATAAAAAAATATTTTAACTATTAAAATTCTCACAAGGCTGAACATTGAACAGATGATTTTAAAAAGGTTTTGTGTACTTTTTAAAAGGGTATAAATAAATATAAAGTTGAATTTAGTCTAAAGCTTATCGATTTGGGGGAGCCGGAATTAATTAATCATAAAACTTTTAAATCCTCAAGATTATAAAAAAAAGTACTTGAAAATTAAAATAAATAAAATTAAAAAATTAAAAAAGAAAGCACCTAATTAAATAGTATAATTTAAATAAATAAAATATAGAATATTTTGTCTCTCCATCCAAAAAATTTTTTTTATGAAATTTAATGAAATAAATGTAATAAATAATTGTTAGAAAATTTAAATTAAGATTGTTCACTACCGGTTATTAACCGGTACCCTCGGTTTTCGGTTAATCCAAATTTTAGAAACCCGGTTTTCGGTTTTGAGTTTTAGACAAATACCGGTTTTATTTTGGGGGAATTTTTAAAAAATCACTCATTTTTATGAGTTTCCGGTTTTTAAAATTTCATAAATACAGTTTAATTTTGGCAAAAAATATTAAAAAATCCAATTTAAAAACCCGTCTTAATCAACCCTAGTTTAAATTATAATGGAATTAATTAAATGGGAATTAAAATTTAAAAAAATAATTAAATTAACTATAAATTTACCAAAAATATTTATTTTTTTTTCTAAAAATAATTCCCAAATTTTTCTAAACATTTTTTGGGAAAAGGATCCATTTATGAGAAGCTGAGAATTATTTTTAAAGAAAAGGGAAAGGAGGGTGTGAATAAATAAAAAAAGAAACAAACAAAAAATATTTAACAATAAAGCTTATTTTCATTAAAATCGATTAAAAATAAAATAATTTGTTATTAAAAGATACTTTAAATTAAAAAATTAAAGATTAAAAAATATTTTAGAAAATTTCAAAAATTGCTTCGTAAAGACCAATTGAAATAGGAAAAGCCAAAGTGGTCGTAAACATACATATTTCCCCCAAAAATACGATTGTCCTAGGATTACCGTATAACCTGTATTAATTGCCCTCCCTCAAATAATTACCCCACTTCTATTAATTACCCCATCCAGTGATAGATTGAAACAATAATTACCCTCTCAGAAATGCCCTAAAACACGTTCAAATTTAAAACCTCGTATAATTACCCTCCCTCGATTAATTACTCCCTCCAGCGGAAGGTCGAAACAATAATTACCCAGGGTAGTTATTAAAGGATATACGGTACTTTTGAAAAAATAAAGATTTTGAAAAATATTTGGTATGAATTGATAGCCAATAAAAAATGCTACAAAAAATATATTTACAATAAATTCGTCTGAGATAATTTAATCGAGTTATCGATGGTTTTATTTTTTAACATATTGCCGAAATGTATAATGTTTAAAAGGAGACACAGGGCTGTTACTTTTAGTAAATTATACAGGTATTCAATTAAAATTTAATTTCTAAAAAATTACTTGAAGTCTTTAGGAAAGAAAATTACAAGTAATTGTCAAATACTTGATAATAAATAAAATTAAAAATATACATAGCCAAAAAATGTGAATAATTTTTAAAGATCGTTAAAATCTAAATAAAATTATTAAAATATTTATAAAAAAAATAAAGGAAATTCTCTAAAAAATAAAATAAACACAATTTCATGAACATTCCACAAAAAAAAATAAAAATTTATGGAACACACAAAATGATAAAAATATTGAAAAAAAGAGAGATTAAAGTGTTAAATACCCTCAAAAGTTTTTTTAAAATAAAAATAAAAAATCTTCTTTTTAATAAAAAAAAGTTCTTTTTCTTCACAAAAGTGTAAAATGATTAATTTAAAAATTAAAAAAGAATGTAGCCAAAAAATGTGTGATTTTTATTTTTAAAACAAAAGTTTTGAAGAAGAAAACACAAATAAAATATTCTCTCCCCTTCTAAATATTTTTTTATAAATTGTTTTCCCAAACAATTTGTGGTTGGAATGTTTAGAAATTAAATTAAATATATATCTGTTGCATCATTTTAAATATTATTTTAATTAATATTCAGGAATTGTTATTGTCCTTTTTTTAGAAGGAGAATTCGAGTTAAAATAAAAATTCCTCAGAATTTTTAAAAAAAGATTAAAAGAACGGACAGGAAGGGGGAAATTTTATGCTGCTCTCAAAAGAAAAATAAATAAAAACAAAATTTATTTAAAGAAATTTCCGCCTAAAAAGAGAGGGGGATTACCAATAACATTTCCGGAAAAGTTTATATTATTATTTTTCCTTAAACTTCTATAAAAAGCTTAATGTACTAACTATTTTTAGATAAAAAAAGATGAAAGAATTTATTTATTTATTTAGAATCCTTTAACAAAGCTATTTAAAGTATTTCATCTATTTTAGACAATGATCGAATACTTCCTTTCATTGACAGTTAGTTAACTATCTTCGTAAAGTTTATTTATAAATTGTTGGGATAGAGAGAAAGAGAGTGAACTATTTTTGAGTGTAGATATTTGGTAAAAAATTGTGATTTTTGGAGCAATAAATAAATAAATAGATACAAGACTAGAGGGTATTTCTAGAATTTCCAAAAAGGAGGAAGCTCAATAAAAAGGGCGGAAACCAAAAGTCAACATAGATTAGAAATAGAATCTTAAGCCCAAGAGAGTCATGATAAAGAAAGAAATTTTTGAGAAAAAATTAAATTCAATTCACCCACCCTATAAGTAACAGTTGTACAGCGCTCTCTAAATCCTCCCTCTTCTTCCTCAAAATCCTCCCCATCATTATTATCATCCAATACATTAACTTCGTCTGTTTCATTACTTCCATTTTTGCCGTCAATTGCTGATGTACTGATTTTGCTAATTTTTCGGCGTGGTTGTGAAGTCACGCTCAAACGATGCCCAGTTAGTGAAGCTACAGCATATTGACGCCAACTAAATAAATACATATATTTTAATAAACCCTGATTTTTCACATTATTCAAATACTTGTCAGTCCGGAATTAAATCGAAGAAACGAGGATTTTTTTGTTCGGTTCCGGATATCCGAAAATTTTCCAAGAACCGAAAACCTTAATTTTTTTACATTCTCTTACATCAAACTCAATATCAACTCTTACATATCCCAGATATAAGGGATGAAATAATACAATTAATTTTCTTTTATCAAATTAATCGCTTCAATCTATGTACTTAAATTATTCAAATACTTTCATCTATTAGATAGATAAATTGTGAAATTTATATGTATATTCTATAAAATATAAATTCGCACCTCTGACTTGTTTCTTCCATTTCTGGTGGAATAATGTTAGCCGGTGTTTCCTTTGGGTTAGGTAAAATACTAGCACATCCTTGTGTTATTTGGAAAGGACGTTCTCTTTGTTCCCAAATTGGTTCCATAACAAGTTCATTATTGCTACAATCTTTTGTGCAATTTAATTCCAAATCAGCAAAATCCAAAAGTCCTTCAGGTACAGGTATTTCTTCTTCAACATTAGAAGAATTTTGATGTTGATATGGAGGGGAGGAAGAATTATTACTACAAGCAATGCCTAAAATGCCAGGACGAAGAGAATGAGGTGGTGGTACTGGTTGTGGTGAAGAAAAATAACTATTTGAATAATAGGGAAGGAAGGCAGCTGCTGGAGGACATGGCAAAGGCACTGAAAATTATTAAATAAATTTATTTATTTTTAAAAAGTTTAAGAATCATAGTTACTTAATAATGATATATTTTGTAAAGCTGGAGAAATAAATATTAAAAGATTTAATTAATTTTTGGGGAACTGCTTTAGAGAATTTGGACCTATCAACATAAATAATTAAGGAAGAAGTTCAATAAAATTCACCGTCAGATAATAAAGTTTTTTTTTGATTCCTCAAACATTATTGTAGAAACATAAAAATAGTTAAACTTATAACATAAGCTATACAATCATTTAATTTATAAAAATCCGGCCCGGGAAATATAGTCGTTAGACCAATTTGTAAGGCATAAATTGAATAAAAATTTTCAAAATTTTATTTAATAGGGTTGTCCCCCGACGGGGGGGGGGGGGAGGCCACGGGGATAACTTTTCAGGGAGGCAGAGCTACGGGGGGGGGGGGGGGGGCTCAAATTCCCCGACTCTCGGGAACGGGGAAAAACCCAATTATTTAACAATCTCTACCGGGTGTTCTAGGATGTTTATGACGTTGTTGACCATTATAATGGTGATTTAACGAAGAATTGACACCATTAAATGTTTGTTGTTGAATTGTTCTAGTAGTTGTTGGTGTTGAAGTTTGGACATTATTGTTGTTGTGTACAATATTAAAATGTTGGTGTTCTGTAGTAGTCATTCTACTAGTATTTATTTAAAAAGTGAAAATATTTTAAATGAAAGTGTTTGTGCACGCAAACAATTAATTAAAGTACGGCACGTTAAAAATAAAAATGTTGTTTTTATTTTATTTTTGTAGTTATTAGTAATTGTTTTTGTGAATAAAAAAAGGAAAAATAAAAAAACTGTAAATAAATATATTAAAGAAATTAAAATTAAAAGCTAAATAAATGTTGGAAAAGAGAGAGATGTTTATCAGAAATTAAATAAATGTTTAGGTAAATAAATTATGAAAAAAAATACAAAATGTAGGGAAATAAAAATTTAAATGGAGATAACAGAAGAATGTCATTCAACTTTTTTAAAAAAATTCAGAATTTTAATTTAGGTGTTGGAAAGTAATAATTAAAAAATATGGTTCTACGAAATAAAAAACAAAAAAATTGTGGGAGTTAGCCAAAACAAAATATCGTAAATTCTCTAGTATAAGCACACCCTACAACAGGATCGAAAAATAAAAGCATATTACTTCCATTAGAGAATTTACGGTATATTTGTAAAAAGTAAGTACTTATCAGCTGGCAATAAATGCACGCCCAACTGATCCCAAAAATGGTACCAAACAAAATTAAATAGTAAAGAATAAATTATTTTTTAAATAAAGATGTTTATTTAAAATACTTATTTTAAACAAAAATTCTTTAAACATTCTCTCTCCTTCACTTTTTGTTTTAAATTTTATTTTCTTTTCAAAAAATAAAATTAATTATTTAATTTTCACTCACCATAAATTAAAAACATTAAAAATTAATAAAAGAAAATATTTTTTAAAATAAATAAAAATATATTTCATATGCTTAAAATAACGCTAGAGCACTTTTTTAGACATGTACATTTTTAATATAAAGGGCAAAAAAATTATTTTTATTTTAATAATAACAAGAAGAAAATTTAAAATAAAACGGGTAGCAATTATTAAAAATAAATGTTTTTTACAATAAATATTTTTAATATTTAATAATATTTATTTATTTTAGAGATAATTAGTAGATAGAAAAAAAGAGTATTTTTTTTAATAAAAACAACATTTTTTTCTTTTTTTTGGATAAAAACAATTATTTAATATTTTCTGTAAAGTAACAATTTATTTTAAGTTTGTTTTTAATTATTTTTCAATATATTTTTCATTTTCTATTCATAAATTCTTAAACATTCTTTTTTAATTTTTGATGTCGGTATCTTTGAAGTTGATCCTCTAGGGCAACTTAAGACTAGGGTCATAATTTTCTTTGAGATAAAGTGTAAATCCAAAATAGAAAGTAGAAAAATATTGAATAGGACTTGATCCTTAGAGCTCTCCGATATAAAATTATTACCCATTCAACCATCCCAGTACCGACTAATCGTCTTGCCTTCATCTTTGTTTTATTTGATAGGCTGGGAGGAAAGGAAACTTCGCTGACCTTGCAATAAAATAAAAGTTTAAAAAAATTGTTTTTCTTTTTTTAATTTAAAAGTTGCCTATTAAACATTTAAAAAATTGAGAACATATGTAAAATATTTAAATTAAAAAAAAATTATTTATAGAAATTTATATGTAGACTTACATAAATATTTAAAAAATATTTTTTCACACACGAGAAAATGCCTTAAAAAAGACAGGAAAAAATAATATAAAAAAATGCACTTTTGTTAAAGAAAAAAACATTTTTTCTCAATTGGGGGGATGTTTGTGTATATTTATTTGGAAATAAGTGAAAAAAAAAGAAAGGACCAGTCAGAAGAACATGTGACTAATTTTGCGGAGAGTTTATTTTTGCGGACAAAAAATATTTTTTAATGAGTTAAAGTGCAATTTTTTAAAGAAAATTTTTTTAAGAAAAATCCTTATAATATTTTAGAATATTTAAAGAAGAATTTAAGGAAGGGCCAACTATAACCCCTAAAAATATTTTGATTCCAAAAATGAAAATATAGCATGCCTACTTAGAGGTTAGATGATTAAAAATGAACACAAAAATTCAAAGCAAAAAAATAATTTCTAAGCAAAAAACCCTTCACGTGGATACAAAAAAGGGAATAAAAGATTAATAAGAGAAGTTAAATTAAATGGATGAGGGACTGAGGAAAAAAACAATGGACTAAAAATATACACAAACATATATAGATGTGTGAGCACGCGAACGGGGAGTTTTTTTTCGGGCTTAAAGAAAAAAGAGAAGGGCTGGCAGCAGATGGAAATGAAAAAAATAAAAATTAAGGAAAGGATAAAATTAGACAAGTTAGAGAAAAAATATGAAGAAGGAAAAAAGTATATGTAAACAACCAGCAGTTGAAATGAAGGACATTGTGGACATTTTTTGCTTTTTTAGAGAGGAAAATTTTTGTTTATTCAACGTTTAGCTTTTGAATTGTGTGGAGGGTTTTTTAGATAAATAATTTATTTAATAATTAGAAATATTGCAGATTTATTTTAATGAAAGTAAAAGATTCAGGCGAACCTCAAACTGCAGTTTTTCCAATAAGTTAGTTCATTAACCTTCAATTTCAAATGCAGTCTATAAAAAATTTTGTCGGATATAAAACAAAATCCAAAATATTATTGCGATTTTCCCGAGAATATATTGTGAAATTTTTTTTATAAAATTGATAAAATTAGAGGATATTTTATTTAAAACAATTGTATTTATGCTTAAACAGAAAAAATCTACTTCTTTAATTAGTGTGAATTTTTATAGTTTATTTTTTAACAAAAAATCCGTTATTCCGTTATACCTGAGAAATTTTCTGATTAAATAATTTAATGTGTAGCGTAATTATATTCGCATACAATTTTTTGGCCCAAGGTTTAAAATCTGAATTTTTTTTCGAAAAACATTTTTAAAATATTTAAGGAAGACTGAAAAAATTAATGGTGAATTATTTTTTAAATATGAAAACTCGACAAATCTATGAAATATTAAGTTAAAAATATACAAATTTGGATAGGGGAGACATTTTGATGGATTTTAAAAATTAATTAATGAAAATAATTATAATATTAATGAAAATAATAATTTCAACATCAAAACAAAAATATTTTTAATATGAGGAAGGAAGAGAGAAAAAGCATTTATTTATTTATACAGCTTGTTAAAAATTGTTTTGATCAAAAATATGAGTCAAACATGACTCAAAACAACAATTTTTGTTAAAGAGATTTTAAATGTATATTTGTGTTTTAATAAATGTGTGTGTAGTTTGGATAGTTTTTTTGGAATAAAAATTAACAAAAATAATAATAAAATAAAAATATTAAAATATTCTGTAAAGATAGCTAAATAAATTACAACTAAATACAAACTAAACTCTCTAAGAATAATCTGAGTTTGCATCGTTATTAAGAATTAAGACAAAAATTCTTTAGAAATTACGAAAAAGATTTAACAGGAAAAGAAGGGATTCTGTGGGTATCTAAAACTGGAAAATCTTTCCGCGTTTCGATAATAACTCTTAATCTTAACTTGACTTAAAATTAAAATAATCTCTAAATTTATTTTTGCATAATAAAATGATTGATGCATGAGTAAATTATCAAAGCATATTATTTTTTAAATATTCCCCCTTATACTCCACCCAATGCTTTTAATTTCTACATTTAAGCAAAAACAAATTAACACCATAAAATTATTTTAACCACTATTTTTGTCTTTCTTTCTCTTTATCGTTTCCGAAGGTTTTCGAGAGAGAGAGTTTTTGGCCAATACCCAAAAAACTGTCCTTATTCTGCATTTTGTCAATATACTTTTTTGCTTTTTATTTAAGGCTTCCTTTCTATTTTTGCATTCCACTATTGCTTTATAATCGTAAACAAAACCAACTTCTAAGTTTTCCCTTAGTATTTTCGCTTACTACTTCTTTTTTGAGTTTTTAAAGCCAAAATAAAAATAAAAAAAGAGAAAAATTAAAATTCTAAATACATATTTGTACATATATTTAATTATGTGATAATGAGGTTTTTTGGGGAAGTGATGTGGAGCTGAGGTAAAAAAGGACTTTTGATCAAGCTTAATGGGAACTTTACCATAATATAGAATAATAAGGAATTGGAGTCTTATGCAGTAGTTGATAAAGTTTGATAAAATGAAATGATATCTTCCTTTCCTAATTTAATCTAAACATTTTTAATTTCTTTTTTAATTTTCTTCTCAGCAACTCTCCCCCCCTCCTCCTCCCTCCCCTTCGAGACTGGCTTGAAAAACAAACAAACATCTCTTTTTTGTACTTTTTTTCACATATGTTCTCTCTCTCCCCTCCATTCTTCTAAAAAATCACAAGGTTTTCTCTTTCCCCTATCATTTAATGTGAAGAACGTGGAACGGATTGATTATAAAGGAGAACGGCGTTCGATTTATATGAGAGAAATTAAATTTAAAAAAATAAAGAGAAATCGCCACAAAAAAATATTTTTTACACAAAATAATCTGATAAAGATAATTTTAAAAAAGTGAAAAACATCATTTATTTGCACACAATTAAATTTTAATAAAAATTAAATTTATTAAAAATAGGAGGATAAGTATATATTAAAAAGTAGGGTTGAGCGGGATCGAGATCCCGACCTAAAATCAGAATCGGGATTTTGGAATGCAACCCCGAATCCGATCCCGCTCAACCCTATTAAAAAGATATAGATTTTTTAATTAAAATTTATATTTTCCAAAACAAATTGGTCATTTAAATAAATAAATAATGACTGGAAGAGTGATCTTATGCTAAAATTTTAATTAAAACAAGAGGGAAAGTATTTCTTAGATTACTTTAATAGGAGATTAAAAGAGAGATAACATTATGAAGGTTTCTTCCTGACAGCTATAGGGTATATTTTCTGAAATATTTCCTGAACAGTTTTTAAAAATCCCCTCACAATTTTTGATTAATTATTTTGTAAATTTTTATTTAAAAAAGTTACTTTTTAAAATAACAAAAATATTTTTTAAAATAATTATTTTGAATTTAAATAAAAGGACATATTTAAAGGTTTTTTTTGTCATGGTTACCATTATTGTATTTAACAGAAAATTACTAATTGTCATATGATAATGACAAAGGTTATAATTTAAACGTTCTGAAATTATTAATTATTTAAATAAAGTATGTGTACTTTAATTAATAAAATAAATAGATATATTAAATTTGTCTGGAATTTAAAGTAAAATTAAATAATTACATTTATTTTTTTAAACATTTTATCTAAAAATAAGAGAATATTTTATTTCAGAGATACTATGTATTAAAAAGTTATTTTAAAATACATAAAAATTGGGAAACAATAATTAATTATTAAAAAATATCAGTGTTTATTACAAAAATTAAAATATTTATTTATTATGTAGACTAGTAGACAATACAATAACTAATTATTAATTCTTTTATGAGATCATTATTTCGTTTGCAAGATAAAGAGGTTTAAAGAAAAATTTGTGAGATCAAAAAATTAAAAAATGAAAAACATAATTTTACGCACAAATTTGTTTTCCTACTAAAAATATTTTGTGAAAAAATCTAAGAATCTGAAAAATCACTACAAAAGTCAGCAAACCAAAAATTATTTTTTAAAATAATTTTTGTTAAATTTTTGGAAACTTTGGCTCAAAATTATATTTTTACATAAAATAGAGTAAAATGATTATTTGCAACAATGGAGAATAATGAAAGGCTAATATTCCCCCAACAATTCGGACTTTGGACTATAATTCCCAACACAAAGTATATTTCATAAAAAGGTTGTTTTCCGCTTTTTGCCTTTCATCTCTCAACAAATGATGATTTTTAATGGTCATTCCCCGACCTCGCTCGACCACCTTGCTGTGAGAAGGGAAAAATAGAGTCTTTGTAATTGTTGGGAGAAATAAAGAGTCTGGTTAGAGGGGGAGAGTATTTTACAAAGCTTGAGGGCGAGGAATAAGTAAATAAAATTTGTTATTAATTTCAGAAAATTTATTTCATTTCAGCCGGTTCTCCAGTTATTTCCATCTCTACTCTCTCATTATTATCATTTTCCTCCTCTCCAAAAATTACGGCTTCAAAAGGGCTATTAGCCCCATTAGGAGAGGAAGAAATTGGTGTTGTTGTTATTGAACGACAAAAACTTCCAACAATTCCACTATTTCCAAACCCATTCGCTGAACAATTTGAATTACTTGAACTTCCACAAGTTTTAGTGTTTGTAGAAGTATTTCCGTCTCCGTTACTACTGCCAGTTACACAATATTTCTTTTGACGAGCTCGGGAGTTCTAAAAAATATTTTGTTTATTTATGTACAATATTTATTGAAAAATTTTTTTTTTGAAAATGGAGAATCCTAAATAGTACTTAAATATTATAAAAATAAATTATTTTATTTCGAAACAAATCTACAGAGCGAGATTCTACACATTATTCACATGATATCAGAGGTGGGGTCCGATTTCTGAAAAAAATTTTGATTTCCGACTTTTGAAGTTCCGATTTCCGACTGTTCCGATTTCCAACACCACTGACCGTTCCGATCCACCTCTGCTATACCTATTAATTATGTACCTGAAACCAAACTTGAGTCACACGCTTTGTCAATCCAGTCAATCTAGCAATCCGTTCAAGATCTATAATAAAAATAATTTACCTAAATAAAGTTGAATGAATACTTTAAAAAATTAATACACAATTAAATATAATTAATTAAATCAAAATAAAAAATGGATAACCGGCCCCATCCGGATTACTGTCGATTTTAAAATTTTCTTGTAAAATAGAAAGTTGTTCTTCACCAAATGTTGTACGTATACGTTTAGTTTTTGGTTGGCTACCTAAAAAATACTTTTTCTAAATTTAAAATATAACAAACATTGTTCACCCAAAATTAATTCCATATAATGTATTTTACAAAGTAATCTGGGAACTAGACCATAACCATTCGCCTCATGAATTTCTGATTTCCTTAATACAGTGTCATCCAATACAAACGGATCGTTGGTATTAAATTGTCTGTGACAATATTCACATTTAAAACAAGTTAAGTGGTATATCCATTGACGTGCTCGTCTAATCCAAACTTTTGCTGGTATTTGCTTTTCACACATTGCACAATGGGGAACAATTCTATTGTTGGAACTGGAACAATAAAATTTATAACAGAGTTTCAGAACAAGAATTCATAGTCTTTTGGCCAGCTCCTTTTCCTAAAGATTGAATTCAGTACGGTACAACCCGTACTATATACTTCGGATTGTACTAGGTAATATTTTACTCTCTCATTACTTTACCATCAACTCTTATCAAAGTTTCACTCACAAGTGATAATATGGTGCTATAAAAGCTTAGCTTTATCATACTTCTTATCAACAACACAATACTACTTCGTCACAAAACTCGTATCTTCGATTGCTGCACGATGGACATATCTTCGGTATCTCCAGAGGCGATCCGCATGCTCGTGTTCGGCTGTCAATATCTGGTGATGTTCTTCGTTGCAACCATGCTCGCCGCGCAATGCTGCAAGAAGAAGAAGAAGGCTCCAGGTACAGAGATGAAACCACCACCGGAAGAAGGAGCAGCAGGGCCACCATCAGCAAAATCAGCTGCAAAGCCGCCCGCGTGAGTTTTATTTTTTATATTTCAAATTCATGTAATTCATACTTGATATTTTTTCATTTTAGAAAGCCTGCAGCAGCGAAACCTGGAGCAGCGAAACCACCTGCTGGACCTGGCGCTCCGAAACCTGGTGCACCTCCGGCCGCTCCTGGCGCTCCGAAACCTGGTGCTCCTGGCGCCCCTGGCGCTCCTCCACCTGGCGCTCCTGGTGCGAAGCCTGGTACTCCTTCCGCTATTGCAAAGGCAGCTGAGGCAGCTAAAAAAGTGAGTTTTACTGAAATTTTAATACGCTTCATGTACAAAATGTATAAATAAATTAATTGTTTTTTCAATTTAGTCTGGCGTTCCTGCTGGTCCTGGTGCTCCTGGCGGTCCTCCACCTCCTGGTGCTAAACCAGGCGCTCCTCCTCCACCACCTGGTGCAAAGCCTGGCGCTCCACCTGCTCCTGCTGGTGCTAAGCCTGGCGCTCCACCTGCTGCTGCTAAGCCTGGTGAGGACAAGAAGGACGACGACAAGAAGAAAGAGGACGACAAGAAGGACGATGCAAAAGCTAAGGGCCCAGGAGATGGAAAGTCATCGAAGGCTGGAGATGATAAGCCACCGGCGGATAAGGCTGCTGAGGGAGCGGACAAGAAAAGCGCTGCTGGAGCCGAGAAACCAGGAGAGAAATCGAAGAAAGACGACGTGAGTTTAAAAAAATATTTTTTGAATTGCTTAAATTTACGTTTTATTATTACAGGCTGACAAAGACAAACCTGCGGAAGGCGCTAAGGATGAGGAGAAGAAAGAGGGTGGCGATGATGAGAAGAAGGAGGGCGGTGATGAGAAGAAGGAGGGCGGCGATAAGAGCGAGAAGGGAGCGGAAGAAGGCAAGAAGGATGAGAAGGAAGAAGGCGGCAAGGAAGAGGATGAAGGCAAAGGCGAAGAAGGAGGAGAGGAATAATCAGAATATCACAACTATTCCCCACTTCTATTCTCCCCTTATCACCTTGTAATGTAAATAGGAAACTACTATCTAAATGTGTCCCCCCTCTAAATTTCTTCACTCTGAATTGTCCTTTACCGTATTGGTGTCACATTGTCAGGTTGTATGTATATACCCAAATATATTATTTACTCATCCCAATACCACATTGCTATTCTTGTGTTTCCCGCTGTTGTGATTTCTATGCTAATGTGTATGTATGTATAATATATATGCTTTGCTAATTTTTGTGAGTTAACGATGAATAAATTGTATTAATGTAAAAAATTTTGAATTTTATTAAGTGCCAGATTTGGTGATTAAACCGGTTATTAAATCAAAGTCAGACGAGTAAACCAAAGTCTGACGGGTAGAAAGATGGGATTTCTTTTTTTACCCCTTTCTACATAGTTTAAGTTTACGACTTGCCACATTAGCTTTAACGATTTAATTTCTCTTATCCCAATTTCTCCTTAATACAACAACTAGGAGTGCTTTAGCGAGTCCTTAAAGGACCTTGAAGAAGCTAACCCTTTTTAAAATAAAAACAAAACTTACTCCATCATCGTCTTTGCATACTTTCCATAACAATTACAGCAATATATTTTGTTATCGTTTACAAAACATTTATCTTCTGATTTTAAATCTAAATTACACACAGAACACTTTAAATTAAAAAAAATATTTTTTTAATAATTACTAAAAGCAAATTTACATTTAAACATTTTAAGTGATAAAATTGTTGTTTTTGTTGTTGAGTATTTTCTTCTTTTAAATTTAAATTATTTTCGGATATTATTTCATTTAATTTTATTTCCTTCTTTTTTAATAAAAGCATTTCTGGTTCTTGAATTTGTTCCTTACAATGAATGCATATTGGTGGGATATTTGTTTTATTCTGAATTTAAGGAAGGTTATTAAGTAATAAAATTTCAAATTTGCTCTAAAATTTATTTAAAAAAGCACTTGTTTAACCATTTATTTTGATCAGACATAAATACAGTATAACCTGTATTAATTGCCCCCCCCCCCCCTCGATTAATTACCCCACTTCCATTAATTACCCATACAGCGATAGATTGAAACAATAATTACCCGCCCCCTCACAAATGCCCTAAAACACGTTCAAATTTTAAACCTCGTATAATTACCCTCCTCGATTTTACTCCCTCCAATAATTACCCAGGGTAGTTATTAAAGGATAAAAACACTCCGAATAATTCTAGAATATATTCAAAATCTACCTCTTCATTTATTGCTGTTGGGGTGTTAACAAGTTGTTCTGATTTTATTACATCTTTTATCTATTTAATTAAAATAGTTTTTTCTTCAAAAAATATTTTAATTATTTACCATATCATTTGCCTTTAAAAGCCCAATTTGTTGATATAACAAAGCCTTTTCTTTTTCATTATTTTCATCAATATTTAATATTTGATTTAATTGTTTTGTTTCACACATTAACTGATTTGTATTATTAAATCTTTCTCTTCGACGTTTTCTTGTACTAGATTGAATACTTCCATTTAAACGACGTGAAGTTAGCGACTTCTTTGTGTTTACTAAATTTAAGTTTTAGTGAATATTTTAAAATAAAAGGGGACTATAAATTAAATAATGATCACATATGTATTTTTTAAATCTCTAAACCTAAAAATCTTCAAAAAAGAAAAGTTGGAATAATTAATAAAAAAAATAACCAGAATTTCCGTATTTTCCTGATAGTGCGACCGGTCGGTTTATTTTTCATTCTCCCTCTAGGGTGTCGGTTTATTAGAAGGGGTCGGTCTAATAGAGAGAGTCGCACTATTAGAAAAAATACGGTATTTCAGAAGAGATAAGCTTAGCTTTTTTTTGTGCTAAAGGTTATAATTAAGAAATAATTAAAATTTATTTTAAATTAAAATAACCAAGATTTGATTTTCTATTTGACGAAATAGACAAATTATCTGTTGAATTTATATTTGAATTGTTTGATAAAAATTGGGGGATATTGTTGTTGTTGTTATTAAATATTTTTGTTTGTTGTTCTGAAAATTCTAATGACGAAAATTGTTTAGTTAAAGGTAGGGAAGGGGAGGATTGTTGAAGAAGAAAATTTGGATTGTTTAAGGATGTTGGGGGATATAATGGAAATTCTGTTGGTGATTTTGAAGTTAAAGTAGAGGAGGAGGTTGGGGTTGTTATTAAAAGTAATTCATCTGGAAATTTGTTTTTTTATTAAAAGATTTTAACTAGGGTTGTTGGCGACCGGTTATTAACCGGTACCTCCGGTTTTCGGTTAATCCCAATTTTAGAAACCCTGTTTTCGGTTTTGAGTTTTAAGCAAATACCGGTTTTATTTTTGGGGGAATTTTTAATAAAATCACTCATTTTCACAAATTTCCGGTTTTCTGTTTTTAAAATTTTCTAAAAACGGTTAATCTTTGGCAAAAAATTTCAAAAATTTCGGTTTTAAAACCGATCGCCAACAACCCTAATTTTAACTAAAAAATAAATAAAGTTAGGAGATTAAATAATCAAAAATAAGGTAACAAAGGATAAAGATTTTTAGATATAAACAATTTTTACTTTGTTGTGTTGATTGTATACTATTTAATTGTTGTGTTAAATAATTGTCATTTTCCCCAATCATATTACTGTAAGAGGAGAATTGATCTGATAAAGAATTTGTTTGTAAATCGAGTAGAACAGAATTATTTTGTGTTTGGATTTTCTTTAAAATAATTAAAGAATAAATTAATGAAAAAGATTTTCTAAATTTTGTAATTTTTCTTCTACTTATAAAAAAGAAGAAAACAAAAAATCCCCTAAATTTTGATAAATATTTTTAAATAAAATTAATTAACATGTTCTTCATAAATTTGTTGATTTTGTTGAAGAAAATCTGTTGAAATATCGGTGAAGGGCACAATTCCATAAAATTGATTAAATTCTTGTTTCTGAAAAAGTTGAGAATTTTGACAAATATTTATATTTTCATTCCAATTTTGTGAAGATAAAAGAGGAGTTGGCTCGGAAGCTTGTTGAAAAAAAGGAAGTTTTTGTTGGTGAATTCCTTCCTCTCCTCCAACAATTGATGTATTTAGATTTTGCATAGTTGTTTAGAGGAAGGCAAAAAATGATGAAAATTTTTTTTAATAAAATTTAAGGAATGTCTGAATTAAATAAATTTTGTGGAGGACCCGAAAATATTTTATTTACATATCCAAATAAAATTTAAATTATTTAAATAATATTATTGCCCAAAAATATCTTTTAATAAATAAATCTTTGTATTTTTAATTAATTTTTTAAGTTAGGTAGCTTTAAGTTTATAGAAACTTGTGACAATTAATGGAAGTTAAAGATAAATATTTATTTTATTTTTATTTGTTTCCTTCATCAAAAATATGAGTTGGCATGAAATTTTAAACTTAAATAAATAATTTAGGCATCCCATTCACATTGCTAATTACAACAATAAACTTAAAAGTATTATTTAAAAGTATTATTTATAAAAGTATTATTTAAGAATTTATTTATATGCCAAGGAAGAATATTTATTTAAAAATTAATAAAAATATGAAAATGTTTTAAAACTAACAAAATAACTTCAGGATGGTTTACTGTATATTAACAAAACGGAAGGGAGAAAAGGGAAGACGACGACGAATAAACCAGCCAGCATAAAAACTCTCCATTCAAGCGGCATAAAATTTTGAAGATTCCTTATAAACCTTCGACAATGTCCCGCCTATTTGTATATATCTCACAAACAGGCTCATTAAGAGATTTTCTTTGAAATAACAATGAAAAACAAAAATAAAAAGAAAATGTATATTTTGTATATTTTTGAATATAATATTTTAAATTAAAAAAAATTTTTTTGAAGACTATATACACTGCTCCACATAACTATAACCTCACCCTAAATTTTCGAATTTTTTAACTTCTACCGAATCAATCGGGCTGATTTTTATTTTATATTAATTATAGCAGGTAACAATTCATATAAACCCAAGAAATCGAAAAAATTTTTATTCGAAAATTTTTTATCCAATTTTTTCAAAAAACACCCTCCACATAACTATAACCTCACCTTCAGAAATCATATCAGCAATGTTCGAAAAGTTTCGCAAAAAATCACGTAAACTTTTCCTTTGATATTAAGTAGAAAACAAAAAGAACGAAGTCTTTAAGTGCTTTTTTCATCGAGATCCAATATCTCGAAAATCAACGGGAAATGGGGGTACAGTAACTAAAAAATATTTTCACAAGTGTAGACTGTAGATAAAATTTTTTATTATAGTCCATCTGAAATCCCACAAAATTTGCTACAAAATGCACTAGGTCCTATCCAGGACAAAAAATCTACCTTCGAGCAGCCTTGGGTTAAATGAGATGATGAATGAATTCACCCAAATCACCCCATAAAATATCATTATTTCGAGTTTCTAAATTTAACCGATTCCTCTCCAGTGATAAAATTTTTCTCGATGATAGGACTAAGTGTTTTTTGTAGCAAATTTTGTGGGATTTCAGATGGACTATAATAAAAAATTTTATCTACAGTCTACACTTGTGAAAATATTTTTTAGTTACTGTACCCCCATTTCCCGTTGATTTTCGAGATTTTGGATCTCGATGAAAAAAGCACTTAAAGACTTCATTCTTTTTGTTTTCTACTTAATATCAAAGGAAAAGTTTACGTGATTTTTTGCGAAATTTTTCGAGCATTGCTAATATGATTTCTGAAGGTGAGGTTATAGTTAGTGGAGGACATTATAAAACTAAACATTATAAAAAATGTTTAGTTCAAAAATATTAAAGGTAGAAGCTATATTTAAACTAAGGTAGCTCCCCGAACCTGCGGGGTTGGAAGTGTCGGGGATCGGGGTTTACCGGGGTAGAGCCTTCGGGATTCAGGTCGTGGTTTTTGCTAAAAAATCGTCTGGGTACGTAGACGGGAGCTACCCCAATTTAAACGATTAATGATTACAAAATAGATTTTAATTTAAAAATATTTTTTAATATTTAAAATTGTTATGTCTTTAATCATCTTCCTTCAAATATTTACAGTAAAATTTTCTTCAAATTTTATAACAATTACATAACAGCAATATTAGTCTTCACTGACCGTTCAAATAATTTTTCAAATTCTTCAATTGCCACTTTATTTTATATATTACAGAATCCAGAGTGGACAGATTTTAAATATAAGGGCAGATGTGTTACAAAAATATATTTAAGAAAGAAGACAGAAAAATCTTTCTTTTACAGATCCTCTCTTATCCTATGATATAATAATACTTAATTCTTCGTTTAAAGTACTTTAGTAAAATAACATACATATAATTATATAGAGAATTGCGGGAAGGATAAAATGTAGTAGAGAAATAAATTTATATATCTATATACTAATTACTATACATATACATATTTAAAAGAAATTTTGAATATAATTTTTAAACATTTAAGCGTATGGCAGTAATTGTAGTACTACTTTTACTGTGTTGTGCAAGTGATATAGTAAGTCGTAGTAGATCTCGAAGTTTTAAAATCAACTTCCTGTATTATCTATTCACAGCCTTACATTAGCTAACTTGCATTTAATTACTTCTCTAAATGTTCTAATGGCATTTATTTTTGAAAATTATTTAGAAAACAATTTATTTTCAACAACTAAAATTTAAATTTAAAATACAAAATATATAAAAATGTTAATTTTAATAAAATAATATATTCGTTCACAACAATAATTTCAATTTAAATAATTTAAAATTCAAAAGTCAACCAAAGAAAAGATTACTAAGTTAATGTCCAAAAATCCAACAAAATGAGGTACAAAATGTGTTTACAAATTGGTGCCCTTCAGGGATTGCACAATTCCCTTTCCTTTTCTTTATTTTCACTATTTGACCGGAAAAAGATGACAAATTAGCTGCTAAATGGAATTCTTTGGATTAGAAGAATTAGAGAAGGAGGGGGAGGGGAAGGGGGGGGGGGAAGAATTAATACAATTATATTGACCTCTACATATAATTTAATTTAATTTTTGTTGTCCTCTTTAACCTCTTTTTTATTTCCTAAATCTTTTATTAATTTAACAAAATGATTGCTAAACATTTTATTGCCAAAGCTATTTTTCTAAGAAGCTTTTTAATTTTGAAACATTTTACACTTTAAAGGCGGGGTTAGGTAATTTTTTTAAACAGGATCCTTAAACCGGATTTCCGGATATCCGGCCTTTTTTCGGATCCGGATATCCTAATCCGCCATCCTTATTAAACACCTCATAAAATTGTTAAATAAAATTAAGATTTTATTAATTTTGTTTGTAGCATATAATTAATTATTTAAAAATACAATCTAGAATAATCCAATTGTTATTCTTATTTTTAAAAAGATTATAAACAATAACATCAAATTTTGTTTAAATTTAGAAAAGATAAAAATAAAAATCTTTTTTAAAAATTATTTTCTTTCTCCTTGAGTGAATTCCTCTAAATTTGATTTAATTTATTTTGTTTTCCCTCGCCCCCTCTTCACAATCCCTTCCTTCTTTTCTAGTTGGAAAAAAAACTAAAATTAAGTTAAAAAGAGAACAAATCAAATTTAAACGGCTCAACGGTCAAAATTGGCCTTAAAATTTTTGAGATTTACTAGAAAGTTTGTTTAGTTAAAGAAAATTCATGGATAACAAAAGAAAAATATACATATAAATATTTATATTAATACAAGGTGTGAGCATAATGACGTAGCTTTTGCTTCTATCATAACTTTTCCCAAATTTAATAAAAACAGATTATTTTGCTTGTAATACATTAAGAAAATTAATATACCAAATAATAAATATATTATAGAGCATGGATATCGGAATCATGGATAATGGAGAAGACATGTATTAATCTCTTAAAATTTATTTATAGTAAATGCCCCCCCCCCCTTTCTTCACTGGGAGATTAAAGTAATAAAAGTTAATTTTAAAATATTTACAAGAATTGAAGAATTTATGGACGATGGATAAATAGGTAGTTTCTTTTGGACTTATTAAATTTGTAATGGAAGATAAATTATTAAAAAAAATTAAATTTTAATCTCTTCATACAAAGCGCAACAATCCACAAAAAAGGAAATCGGCATTCTTCTTTTTGTGTTATTCAAATGTAAATGTTGCGCGGAGGAAGTAAAAGAAGCACAAATTAACAAATAATTTTTTTCTTTTTTATTTCAAGTATTTTTGTGTATTTTTTAATTCCTTTTTTTAAATAGAGTTGTTCTTAACGACATACAAATTTTACCGCAAATTCTTTTTTCTTTTCTTTTCAACAGTTAATCTTTTCATAACAAAAGAAATTTAAAAAATCAAAAAATTAAAGGATTTTATTGAAAAATAAAATTTATTTTTAATCAAATTTTGAGAAAAAAATAAAATTTTATAAAATTTTTAATTTAAAAGTTAAAAAAAAGCAAATACTTTTATTTTTTTTGTTATGTATTTTATCAAGCTAAGACGTATAAAAAATCTTTAGAGATAAATAATATGTTCACAGTATTTAGTCAGAATTATCAAATTTTCCAAGCCTGATATTAAGATTTTATCAGAACTAAATACTCGTTTTATCATTTTTTACAATTTTTCGGGGCCCAAAGATTAATTACGCCTCCATCAAGAGGTCGAAATAGAAATTACACAGGTTAATTATTCGGAAAACAGTAAAAGAATTAAAATATAATTCTTCTTTTCTTCCATTTAATTTTAAACAAATTCTTTCAAAAACTTTTTGTTTAATTTCCATTCAAAATTATTATATTAACTTAAATACTAAAATTCCACGTAGTTTTAAAAAATATTAAAATATAATCCATAAAAGAATGACGTGAAGAAATAAAAGAAATCGATATAAAATATTTCAAAAAATCACTTAAGAAGGAAAAGAAACCTTTTGAAAATTGATAAGAATTTTTATTCATAAAATAAAAGAAAAGAAAAAAATTGTGTAGAAAAGCTTAAACCTCAAAAAATTGAAAAGAAAAATTTTTTATGGATTTTGAAAGGAGAATGAACAAAAGGTGTGTTTGGAGTAAGAGAAAAGAGAAAGAAAAGGTAAATATTCTGTTGATGACACGTGAAAATATTTATTGTAAAGTTGGCTTTCTATTGACTACTATTTTATTTTTTACTTACTAGTTTGTTTGTTGACAACCACCACAAGGTATTAGTAAAGGTATTCTCTCATCTCTTTTATCCTTAAATATTTTTTTGGTTTTTCAGCCAGAAATAATTTGTTAAAATTAAAATATTTTAATAGAAAATTAAGGGTACAGCCCAAGTAGACGCACGGCCATAACCTGCTTCAAGATTTTCAAATCTGTCGAACTTAAGTATTAAACAATTCTCTCATCGAGCTAAAGAGATTGGTACCAAAATTGATAAGAGCCAGAAATATTCCAGCAGGTTATGGGTTTGCGCCGTTATGGCAGCGCGCCTACTTGGGCGTGTCCCAAAAATTAATTTTTAATTAATTTTAAATAATTAAATAATTAAATCAATAATTATTTATGTATAAATCTTTAAATTAATTTTAATTTAGACAATACTCGTGTTTAAAAATTAATTTAAAAAAATTTTTCCTAATTTTATAAATTGGATTAGTATTCTCTCCTCTTTTCTATTTTTAAATTTAACTCTCCTATTTATTTTTAAATTAAAAATATTTTTAATTTTAATACTCATTTACATTGTTTATTCTTTTCTCTTTCCCTTTTCAATCACATTTATTCAATCTGTCACCACAAAAATTGTTTTAAATTTTTTATCATTAAATATATATATTTAAGAAAAAATGTTAACAATATTTACATTATCAGTTAACTATTTTATTTATTTATAGGAATTTTTAAAAGAATATTTAACCTTTAATTGATATTTACTATATTTTTCTCCCTTTTTATTTTCTTAATTTAGGTAAAAAAATAAATTTAAAATTCGAACGAATTGAATTTTTCAAAATTTTTACAATTATTTTTGATAAAAGCAACAAATTAAAAATTAAATATGGGATTTGCTTATTTAAAAACACTTCATGGTATTTTGAGTGTTCTTCAAGTGGTAATCTTTTAAATATTTAAAAATAAAATTAACTTAAACCTTCATTTTGTATGCTTATTTGCGTATAAATACATCTCACCTATATCCAATTATTTATAACGGAGTCGTTACTATCGAGAATTTTATATAACGAACACTTTGAGATAATTTAGTAGGGGTATTTCTTTCGATATCCAACTTTCTTTATCTTACCAATCTTTGGATTGTCATTTCCAAGTAGTATTTGAGTCTGCCTAGCTCGCAGTAATGGGGAGAAAAATAGGTAATCGGAGAGTTGAACAAAAACGGGAGGTAATTTCGGGAGAATGGCTAATTGTAGAGGCGGGGGGGGGGGGGGGGGTAAGGGCGTTTTCGAGGAAACGGGTAGAAAATTGCCTCACTGCCCCGTTTATCCATGAATAAACAGGCCAGAACCTAGGAAATTTCCAAAATCTACATATACATAATATTTTGAATCAAAACAAAATTTAAACAGTTTTTGGGTTTAATTGCTCTATTGGCTGGTTATTTACTTTGGGATGACACAAACGATGAACTTTATTGGCTTTTTTATATGGGACAAAAGCCTCTAGCAACCGTTGTTTTAGTTATTTTGTCATTAAGTTGGTTATATGGATTGGGAATATTATTTCAACAATTATTTGTTAATGATTTACTTGAAAAAATTGGAAAACCAAAGGTTCTTAATTTTGAGAATTTTTGAGTAAAAATACTTTAGATAGTCACACCCAGAGTCTTTTAATTAATCCTTAGAGGAAGACCTAACTAACTTTCTTTGTTTTTTCTGTTAAATAATTTCTCAATTCCTCGTTATAAATAGAATAGCTCTCCCCTTTTTGTAAATGGATATAGAATCAGGGAGAATTCAAGTGAGAGAGGCAGTGTTTGGTGGGGAAGCTTGACTTCCTTCTTCTTAAAAACTTAAATTTATAAATCTTCCCCCCTAATATATTTTTAGTTACTTTTTATGCATTTATTAAATGGATTACTTATTTCTGGCATAGCAATAATTGAAAGTTTGTATTTAAATCAAGAAATTGGTGGACATAAAGGAGGAGGAGATACTCCTCATCCGTCTCCAGAGCCTGGGGCTCTTTCACTAAATTATTTACCGCGATTAATTGTTGTGACGGTAATTTAAATAAATAAATATTTTTCACGAAAAATTATTTTTTTAAAAAGGTTTGTTGTTGGGTTATTGTGGCAAGTTATATTGGCCAATTTATTTATGTATTACTTCAATAAATACAAGATAATTTTGAAGATTAATGAAAAGCTAAAAGAAAAGAGGCAATTTAAAAGAAAGCTTTCATTGATCTCTCTCTCTCTCCCAACAATTTTTAATTTAAATTTTGCCTTATTTTTACAAATTTATTTAAAAATCAAATAGCAATAAAAATAAAAAAATTTTTTCATTTGTATTTTCTTAAAATTTTATAAACTTCTTTTGATGATATTCTAAAAGCTTGTCGACGAACAATTGTTGATTGGAAGGATTGTAATTTTGAATTATTTTGGATATTTTTGGCGTTTTTAATTATTTTTGCTTTTATTGAGTCAGATGGTGATTCTAAACGGGCATATTGTCTTAACAATTGTGAACGAAGGATTAAAAGTTTCCATGCCTCCGTTGAAGAGAGAGGCTTAAAAATATAATTAATTTTGATTTTAAAAAATAAAAATCATAAAATTAATTAGTTAAGAAGAGGATTCCAGTTAAGGATTAGATAGATTTTTAAAATTATTTTAATCAAAATTAGAACACATTAAATTTTTAAGAGGGGATGTGTCAATTAAAATATTTTCGAGACATAAAATGTCAAGTTATTGATGCAATAGAATATCAAGAAAATTTGTTACAAATCAGTTAAAATTTAGTATTTAGAGACCGGGCTGGGAGGGCGTACGAGAATTGTGTTCGATTAAAAAAAACATCCTCTCGATAACCGAGATTTTATTCGAGATCTTGTCTCGGTTCGATCCTTAATTTAAATATCAAAAAATTACCTCTTCTTTATCTCTTTCTACAAATTCCCGTTTATCTGTCAAATATTTTGTCCCAATTTTTTCTTTTGCTTTTTCTTTGCCTCCAAATGTTGCTATCAATAAATTTTCTTCAGGCGTCAATGGAAAAGTAAAATGCCTTTCTGGAGGGGGTAAGGCATAAAATTCAATGGGGGAATCACAAGGAATGTTAAAAAGACCTATCATTTTTTTTGGAATGTAAAAAAATAATTTTATTTAAATATTCGAGAGCAAATGGAATTTGAAAAAATTATGTATATTCCCGAACTTTTGTGTTCATATTGAAGTTATTAAATAAGTGTGAATGATTGCTTTATATGTATATAAGCAAATAATGTTTAAAAATTCTTAATTTAACAATACTTTGTTAGTAAGGCCTAACAAATAAAATCTGATTGTTTACATAAGCATATTTAAATTATGACTAAACAATTAGTATGTATGATTTCTCTCAATGTTATCGATTAAATTTGAGTTTTACAATGATAAAAAAAATTTGACACAGCTAAACTAAGGCAAGTCGGTATTATAGGCACAAATCTAATATTGTTCTTAAGCTTAAGAAGGGTATTTAATTAATACTCTAAATCTTTATAGGGGATCTTTATTTATTAGGGAATCTTGGTAAAAGTAAGAACAATAATAGGCTTTGTTATTCTAGAACAGCCATCGATATTTAAGTATTATTTATTTGGGAATCTTGGTAAAAGTAGGAACAATAATAGGCTTTGTTATTCTAGAACAGCCATCGATATTTAAGTATTATTTATTAGGGAATCTTGGTAAAAGTAAGAACAATAATAGGCTTTGTTATTCTAGAACAGCCATCGATATTTAAGTATTATTTATTAGGGAATCTTGGTAAAATTAAGAACAATAATAGGCTTTGTTATTCGAGAACAGCCATCGATATTTAAGTATTATTTATTAGGGAATCTTGGTAAAAGTAAGAACAATAATAGGCTTTGTTATTCTAGAACAGCCATTGATATTTAAGTATTATTTATTTGGGAATCTTGGTAAAAGTAGGAACAATAATAGGCTTTGTTATTCTAGAACAGCCATCGATATTTAAGTATTATTTATTAGGGAATCTTGGTAAAAGTAAGAACAATAATAGGCTTTGTTATTCTAGAACAGCCATTGATATTTAAGTATTATTTATTAGGGAATCTTGGTAAAAGTAAGAACAATAATAGGCTTTGTTATTCTAGAACAGCCATCGATATTTAAGTATTATTTATTTGGGAATCTTGGTAAAAGTAGGAACAATAATAGGCTTTGTTATTCTAGAACAGGCATCGATATTTAAGTATTATTTATTTGGGAATCTTGGTAAAAGTAGGAACAATAATAGGCTTTGTTATTCTAGAACAGCCATCGATATTTAAGTATTATTTATTTGGGAATCTTGGTAAAAGTAGGAACAATAATAGGCTTTGTTATTCTAGAACAGCCATCGATATTTAAGTATTATTTATTTGGGAATCTTGGTAAAAGTAAGAACAATAATAGGCTTTGTTATTCTAGAACAGCCATCGATATTTAAGTATTATTTATTTGGGAATCTTGGTAAAAGTAGGAACAATAATAGGCTTTGTTATTCTAGAACAGCCATCGATATTTAAGTATTATTTATTTGGGAATCTTGGTAAAAGTAGGAACAATAATAGGCTTTGTTATTCTAGAACAGCCATCGATATTTAAGTATTATTTATTTGGGAATCTTGGTAAAAGTTAGAACAATAATAGGCTTTGTTATTCTAGAACAGCCATCGATATTTAAGTATTATTTATTTGGGAATCTTGGTAAAAGTAGGAACAATAATAGGCTTTGTTATTCTAGAACAGCCATCGATATTTAAGTATTATTTATTTGGGAATCTTGGTAAAAGTAGGAACAATAATAGGCTTTGTTATTCTAGAACAGCCATCGATATTTAAGTATTATTTATTTGGGAATCTTGGTAAAAGTTAGAACAATAATAGGCTTTGTTATTCTAGAACAGCCATCGATATTTAAGTATTATTTATTTGGGAATCTTGGTAAAAGTAGGAACAATAATAGGCTTTGTTATTCTAGAACAGCCATCGATATTTAAGTATTATTTATTTGGGAATCTTGGTAAAAGTAGGAACAATAATAGGCTTTGTTATTCTAGAACAGCCATCGATATTTAAGTATTATTTATTTGGGAATCTTGGTAAAAGTAAGAACAATAATAGGCTTTGTTATTCTAGAACAGCCATCGATATTTAAGTATTATTTATTTGGGAATCTTGGTAAAAGTAGGAACAATAATAGGCTTTGTTATTCTAGAACAGCCATCGATATTTAAGTATTATTTATTTGGGAATCTTGGTAAAAGTAGGAACAATATTAGGCTTTGTTATTCTAGAACAGCCATCGATATTTAGGTATTATTTATTTGGGAATCTTGGTAAAAGTAGGAACAATAATAGGCTTTGTTATTCTAGAACAGCCATCGATATTTAAGTATTATTTATTTGGGAATCTTGGTAAAAGTAAGAACAATAATAGGCTTTGTTATTCTAGAAAAGCCATCGATATTTAAGTATTATTTATTTGGGAATCTTGGTAAAAGTAGGAACAATAAAAGGCTTTGTTATTCTAGAACAGCCATCGATATTTAAGTATTATTTATTTGGGAATCTTGGTAAAAGTAGGAACAATATTAGGCTTTGTTATTCTAGAACAGCCATCGATATTTAGGTATTATTTATTTGGGAATCTTGGTAAAAGTAGGAACAATAATAGGCTTTGTTATTCTAGAACAGCCATCGATATTTAAGTATTATTTATTTGGGAATCTTGGTAAAAGTAGGAACAATAATAGGCTTTGTTATTCTAGAACAGCCATCGATATTTAAGTATTATTTATTTGGGAATCTTGGTAAAAGTAAGAACAATAATAGGCTTTGTTATTCTAGAACAGCCATCGATATTTAAGTATTATTTATTTGGGAATCTTGGTAAAAGTAGGAACAATAATAGGCTTTGTTATTCTAGAACAGCCATGATATATAAGTATTATTTATTTGGGAATCTTGGTAAAAGTAAGAACAATAATAGGCTTTGTTATTCTAGAACAGCCATCGATATTTAAGTATTATTTATTAGAGAATCTTGGTAAAAGTAAGAACAATAATAGGCTTTGTTATTCTAGAACAGCTATCGATATTTAAGTATTATTTATTAGGGAATCTTGGTAAAAGTAAGAACAATAATAGGCTTTGTTATTCTAGAACAGCCATCGATATTTAAGTATTATTTATTAGGGAATCTTGGTAAAAGTAAGAACAATAATAGGCTTTGTTATTCTAGAACAGCCATCGATATTTAAGTATTATTTATTAGAGAATCTTGGTAAAAGTAAGAACAATAATAGGCTTTGTTATTCTAGAACAGCTATCGATATTTAAGTATTATTTATTAGGGAATCTTGGTAAAAGTAAGAACAATAATAGGCTTTGTTATTCTAGAACAGCCATCGATATTTAAGTATTATTTATTAGGGAATCTTGGTAAAAGTAAGAACAATAATAGGCTTTGTTATTCTAGAACAGCCATCGATATTTAAGTATTATTTATTAGAGAATCTTGGTAAAAGTAAGAACAATAATAGGCTTTGTTATTCGAGAACAGCCATCGATATTTAAGTATTATTTATTAGGGAATCTTGGTAAAAGTAAGAACAATAATAGGCTTTGTTATTCTAGAACAGCTATTGATATTTAAGTATTATTTATTTGGGAATCTTGGTAAAAGTAGGAACAATAATAGGCTTTGTTATTCTAGAACAGCCATCGATATTTAAGTATTATTTATTAGGGAATCTTGGTAAAAGTAAGAACAATAATAGGCTTTGTTATTCTAGAACAGCCACCGATATTTAAGTATTATTTATTAGGGAATCTTGGTAAAAGTAAGAACAATAATAGGCTTTGTTATTCGAGAACAGCCATCGATATTTAAGTATTATTTATTAGGGAATCTTGGTAAAAGTAAGAACAATAATAGGCTTTGTTATTCTAGAACAGCCATCGATATTTAAGTATTATTTATTTGGGAATCTTGGTAAAAGTAGGAACAATAATAGGCTTTGTTATTCTAGAACAGCCATCGATATTTAAGTATTATTTATTAGGGAATCTTGGTAAAAGTAAGAACAATAATAGGCTTTGTTATTCTAGAACAGCCATCGATATTTAAGTATTATTTATTTGGGAATCTTGGTAAAAGTAGGAACAATAATAGGCTTTGTTATTCTAGAACAGCCATCGATATTTAAGTATTATTTATTAGGGAATCTTGGTAAAAGTAAGAACAATAATAGGCTTTGTTATTCTAGAACAGCCATCGATATTTAAGTATTATTTATTTGGGAATCTTGGTAAAAGTAAGAACAATAATAGGCTTTGTTATTCTAGAACAGCCATCGATATTTAAGTATTATTTATTTGGGAATCTTGGTAAAAGTAGGAACAATAATAGGCTTTGTTATTCTAGAACAGCCAACGATATTTAAGTATTATTTATTTGGGAATCTTGGTAAAAGTAGGAACAATAATAGGCTTTGTTATTCTAGAACAGCCATCGATATTTAAGTATTATTTATTTGGGAATCTTGGTAAAAGTAGGAACAATAATAGGCTTTGTTATTCTAGAACAGCCATCGATATTTAAGTATTATTTATTTGGGAATCTTGGTAAAAGTAGGAACAATAATAGGCTTTGTTATTCTAGAACAGCCACCGATATTTAAGTATTATTTATTTGGGAATCTTGGTAAAAGTAGGAACAATAATAGGCTTTGTTATTCTAGAACAGGATCGATATTTAAGTATTATTTATTTGGGAATCTTGGTAAAAGTAGGAACAATAATAGGCTTTGTTATTCTAGAACAGCCATCGATATTTAAGTATTATTTATTTGGGAATCTTGGTAAAAGTAGGAACAATAATAGGCTTTGTTATTCTAGAACAGCCATCGATATTTAAGTATTATTTATTTGGGAATCTTGGTAAAAGTAAGAACAATAATAGGCTTTGTTATTCTAGAACAGCCATCGATATTTAAGTATTATTTATTTGGGAATCTTGGTAAAAGTAGGAACAATAATAGGCTTTGTTATTCTAGAACAGCCATCGATATTTAAGTATTATTTATTTGGGAATCTTGGTAAAAGTAGGAACAATAATAGGCTTTGTAATTCTTGAACAGCCATCGATATTTAAGTATTATTTATTTGGGAATCTTGGTAAAAGTAGGAACAATAATAGGCTTTGTTATTCTAGAACAGCCATCGATATTTAAGTATTATTTATTTGGGAATCTTGGTAAAAGCTAGAACAATAATAGGCTTTGTTATTCTAGAACAGCCATCGATATTTAAGTATTATTTATTTGGGAATCTTGGTAAAAGTAGGAACAATAATAGGCTTTGTTATTCTAGAACAGCCATCGATATTTAAGTATTATTTATTTGGGAATCTTGGTAAAAGTAGGAACAATAATAGGCTTTGTTATTCTAGAACAGCCATCGATATTTAAGTATTATTTATTTGGGAATCTTGGTAAAAGTAAGAACAATAATAGGCTTTGTTATTCTAGAACAGCCATCGATATTTAGGTATTATTTATTTGGGAATCTTGGTAAAAGTAGGAACAATAATAGGCTTTGTTATTCTAGAACAGCCATCGATATTTAAGTATTATTTATTTGGGAATCTTGGTAAAAGTAGGAACAATATTAGGCTTTGTTATTCTAGAACAGCCATCGATATTTAGGTATTATTTATTTGGGAATCTTGGTAAAAGTAGGAACAATAATAGGCTTTGTTATTCTAGAACAGCCATCGATATTTAAGTATTATTTATTTGGGAATCTTGGTAAAAGTAAGAACAATAATAGGCTTTGTTATTCTAGAACAGCCATCGATATTTAAGTATTATTTATTTGGGAATCTTGGTAAAAGTAGGAACAATAAAAGGCTTTGTTATTCTAGAACAGCCATCGATATTTAAGTATTATTTATTTGGGAATCTTGGTAAAAGTAAGAACAATAATAGGCTTTGTTATTCTAGAACAGCCATCGATATTTAAGTATTATTTATTTGGGAATCTTGGTAAAAGTAGGAACAATAATAGGCTTTGTTATTCTAGAACAGCCATCGATATTTAAGTATTATTTATTTGGGAATCTTGGTAAAAGTAGGAACAATATTAGGCTTTGTTATTCTAGAACAGCCATCGATATTTAGGTATTATTTATTTGGGAATCTTGGTAAAAGTAGGAACAATAATAGGCTTTGTTATTCTAGAACAGCCATCGATATTTAAGTATTATTTATTTGGGAATCTTGGTAAAAGTAAGAACAATAATAGGCTTTGTTATTCTAGAACAGCCATCGATATTTAAGTATTATTTATTTGGGAATCTTGGTAAAAGTAGGAACAATAATAGGCTTTGTTATTCTAGAACAGCCATCGATATATAAGTATTATTTATTTGGGAATCTTGGTAAAAGTAAGAACAATAATAGGCTTTGTTATTCTAGAACAGCCATCGATATTTAAGTATTATTTATTAGAGAATCTTGGTAAAAGTAAGAACAATAATAGGCTTTGTTATTCTAGAACAGCTATCGATATTTAAGTATTATTTATTAGGGAATCTTGGTAAAAGTAAGAACAATAATAGGCTTTGTTATTCTAGAACAGCCATCGATATTTAAGTATTATTTATTAGGGAATCTTGGTAAAAGTAAGAACAATAATAGGCTTTGTTATTCTAGAACTTGGTAAAAGTAGGAACAATAATAGGCTTTGTTATTCTAGAACAGCCATCGATATTTAAGTATTATTTATTTGGGAATCTTGGTAAAAGTAAGAACAATAATAGGCTTTGTTATTCTAGAACTGCCATCGATATTTAAGTATTATTTATTTGGGAATCGTGGTAAAAGTAAGAACAATAATAGGCTTTGTTATTCTAGAACTTGGTAAAAGTAGGAACAATAATAGGCTTTGTTATTCTAGAACAGCCATCGATATTTAAGTATTATTTATTTGGGAATCTTGGTAAAAGTAAGAACAATAATAGGCTTTGTTATTCTAGAACTTGGTAAAAGTAGGAACAATAATAGGCTTTGTTATTCTAGAACAGCCATCGATATTTAAGTATTATTTATTTGGGAATCTTGGTAAAAGTAAGAACAATAATAGGCTTTGTTATTCTAGAACTTGGTAAAAGTAGGAACAATAATAGGCTTTGTTATTCTAGAACAGCCATCGATATTTAAGTATTATTTATTTGGGAATCTTGGTAAAAGTAAGAACAATAATAGGCTTTGTTATTCTAGAACAGCCATCGATATTTAAGTATTATTTATTAGGGAATCTTGGTAAAAGTAAGAACAATAATAGGCTTTGTTATTCTAGAACAGCCATCGATATTTAAGTATTATTTATTAAGGAATCTTGGTAAAAGTAAGAACAATAATAGGCTTTGTTATTCTAGAACTTGGTAAAAGTAGTAACAATAATAGGCTTTGTTATTCTAGAACAGCCATCGATATTTAAGTATTATTTATTTGGGAATCTTGGTAAAAGTAGGAACAATAATAGGCTTTGTTATTCTAGAACAGCCATCGATATTTAAGTATTATTTATTTGGGAATCTTGGTAAAAGTAAGAACAATAATAGGCTTTGTTATTCTAGAACAGCCATTGATATTTAAGTATTATTTATTTGGGAATCTTGGTAAAAGTAGGAACAATAATAGGCTTTGTTATTCTAGAACAGCCATCGATATTTAAGTATTATTTATTTGGGAATCTTGGTAAAAGTAGGAACAATATTAGGCTTTGTTATTCTAGAACAGCCATCGATATTTAGGTATTATTTATTTGGGAATCTTGGTAAAAGTAGGAACAATAATAGGCTTTGTTATTCTAGAACAGCCATCGATATTTAAGTATTATTTATTTGGGAATCTTGGTAAAAGTAGGAACAATAATAGGCTTTGTTATTCTAGAACAGCCATCGATATTTAAGTATTATTTATTTGGGAATCTTGGTAAAAGTAGGAACAATAATAGGCTTTGTTATTCTAGAACAGCCATCGATATTTAAGTATTATTTATTTGGGAATCTTGGTAAAAGTAGGAACAATAATAGGCTTTGTTATTCTAGAACAGCCATCGATATTTAAGTATTATTTATTTGGGAATCTTGGTAAAAGTAGGAACAATAATAGGCTTTGTTATTCTAGAACAGCCATCGATATTTAAGTATTATTTATTTGGGAATCTTGGTAAAAGCTAGAACAATAATAGGCTTTGTTATTCTAGAACAGCCATCGATATTTAAGAATTATTTATTTGGGAATCTTGGTAAAAGTAGGAACAATAATAGGCTTTGTTATTCTAGAACAGCCATCGATATTTAAGTATTATTTATTTGGGAATCTTGGTAAAAGTAGGAACAATAATAGGCTTTGTTATTCTAGAACAGCCATCGATATTTAAGTATTATTTATTTGGGAATCTTGGTAAAAGTAAGAACAATAATAGGCTTTGTTATTCTAGAACAGCCATCGATATTTAAGTATTATTTATTAGGGAATCTTGGTAAAAGTAAGAACAATAATAGGCTTTGTTATTCTAGAACAGCCATCGATATTTAAGTATTATTTATTTGGGAATCTTGGTAAAAGTAAGAACAATAATAGGCTTTGTTATTCTAGAACAGCCATCGATATTTAAGTATTATTTATTTGGGAATCTTGGTAAAAGTAAGAACAATAATAGGCTTTGTTATTCTAGAACTTGGTAAAAGTAGGAACAATAATAGGCTTTGTTATTCTAGAACAGCCATCGATATTTAAGTATTATTTATTTGGGAATCTTGGTAAAAGTAAGAACAATAATAGGCTTTGTTATTCTAGAACTTGGTAAAAGTAGGAACAATAATAGGCTTTGTTATTCTAGAACAGCCATCGATATTTAAGTATTATTTATTTGGGAATCTTGGTAAAAGTAAGAACAATAATAGGCTTTGTTATTCTAGAACAGCCATCGATATTTAAGTATTATTTATTTGGGAATCTTGGTAAAAGTAGGAACAATAATAGGCTTTGTTATTCTAGAACAGCCATCGATATTTAAGTATTATTTATTTGGGAATCTTGGTAAAAGTAGGAACAATAATAGGCTTTGTTATTCTAGAACAGCCATCGATATTTAAGTATTATTTATTTGGGAATCTTGGTAAAAGTAAGAACAATAATAGGCTTTGTTATTCTAGAACAGCCATCGATATTTAAGTATTATTTATTTGGGAATCTTGGTAAAAGTAGGAACAATAATAGGCTTTGTTATTCTAGAACAGCCATCGATATTTAAGTATTATTTATTTGGGAATCTTGGTAAAAGTAGGAACAATATTAGGCTTTGTTATTCTAGAACAGCCATCGATATTTAGGTATTATTTATTTGGGAATCTTGGTAAAAGTAGGAACAATAATAGGCTTTGTTATTCTAGAACAGCCATCGATATTTAAGTATTATTTATTTGGGAATCTTGGTAAAAGTAAGAACAATAATAGGCTTTGTTATTCTAGAACAGCCATCGATATTTAAGTATTATTTATTTGGGAATCTTGGTAAAAGTAGGAACAATAAAAGGCTTTGTTATTCTAGAACAGCCATCGATATTTAAGTATTATTTATTTGGGAATCTTGGTAAAAGTAAGAACAATAATAGGCTTTGTTATTCTAGAACAGCCATCGATATTTAAGTATTATTTATTTGGGAATCTTGGTAAAAGTAAGAACAATAATAGGCTTTGTTATTCTAGAACAGCCATCGATATTTAAGTATTATTTATTAGGGAATCTTGGTAAAAGTAAGAACAATAATAGGCTTTGTTATTCTAGAACAGCCATCGATATTTAAGTATTATTTATTAAGGAATCTTGGTAAAAGTAAGAACAATAATAGGCTTTGTTATTCTAGAACTTGGTAAAAGTAGTAACAATAATAGGCTTTGTTATTCTAGAACAGCCATCGATATTTAAGTATTATTTATTTGGGAATCTTGGTAAAAGTAGGAACAATAATAGGCTTTGTTATTCTAGAACAGCCATCGATATTTAAGTATTATTTATTTGGGAATCTTGGTAAAAGTAAGAACAATAATAGGCTTTGTTATTCTAGAACAGCCATTGATATTTAAGTATTATTTATTTGGGAATCTTGGTAAAAGTAGGAACAATAATAGGCTTTGTTATTCTAGAACAGCCATCGATATTTAAGTATTATTTATTTGGGAATCTTGGTAAAAGTAGGAACAATATTAGGCTTTGTTATTCTAGAACAGCCATCGATATTTAGGTATTATTTATTTGGGAATCTTGGTAAAAGTAGGAACAATAATAGGCTTTGTTATTCTAGAACAGCCATCGATATTTAAGTATTATTTATTTGGGAATCTTGGTAAAAGTAGGAACAATAATAGGCTTTGTTATTCTAGAACAGCCATCGATATTTAAGTATTATTTATTTGGGAATCTTGGTAAAAGTAGGAACAATAATAGGCTTTGTTATTCTAGAACAGCCATCGATATTTAAGTATTATTTATTTGGGAATCTTGGTAAAAGTAGGAACAATAATAGGCTTTGTTATTCTAGAACAGCCATCGATATTTAAGTATTATTTATTTGGGAATCTTGGTAAAAGTAGGAACAATAATAGGCTTTGTTATTCTAGAACAGCCATCGATATTTAAGTATTATTTATTTGGGAATCTTGGTAAAAGTAGGAACAATAATAGGCTTTGTTATTCTAGAACAGCCATCGATATTTAAGTATTATTTATTTGGGAATCTTGGTAAAAGTAGGAACAATAATAGGCTTTGTTATTCTAGAACAGCCATCGATATTTAAGTATTATTTATTTGGGAATCTTGGTAAAAGTAGGAACAATAATAGGCTTTGTTATTCTAGAACAGCCATCGATATTTAAGTATTATTTATTTGGGAATCTTGGTAAAAGTAAGAACAATAATAGGCTTTGTTATTCTAGAACTTGGTAAAAGTAGGAACAATAATAGGCTTTGTTATTCTAGAACAGCCATCGATATTTAAGTATTATTTATTTGGGAATCTTGGTAAAAGTAAGAACAATAATAGGCTTTGTTATTCTAGAACTTGGTAAAAGTAGGAACAATAATAGGCTTTGTTATTCTAGAACAGCCATCGATATTTAAGTATTATTTATTTGGGAATCTTGGTAAAAGTAAGAACAATAATAGGCTTTGTTATTCTAGAACAGCCATCGATATTTAAGTATTATTTATTTGGGAATCTTGGTAAAAGTAGGAACAATAATAGGCTTTGTTATTCTAGAACAGCCATCGATATTTAAGTATTATTTATTTGGGAATCTTGGTAAAAGTAGGAACAATAATAGGCTTTGTTATTCTAGAACAGCCATCGATATTTAAGTATTATTTATTTGGGAATCTTGGTAAAAGTAAGAACAATAATAGGCTTTGTTATTCTAGAACAGCCATCGATATTTAAGTATTATTTATTTGGGAATCTTGGTAAAAGTAGGAACAATAATAGGCTTTGTTATTCTAGAACAGCCATCGATATTTAAGTATTATTTATTTGGGAATCTTGGTAAAAGTAGGAACAATATTAGGCTTTGTTATTCTAGAACAGCCATCGATATTTAGGTATTATTTATTTGGGAATCTTGGTAAAAGTAGGAACAATAATAGGCTTTGTTATTCTAGAACAGCCATCGATATTTAAGTATTATTTATTTGGGAATCTTGGTAAAAGTAAGAACAATAATAGGCTTTGTTATTCTAGAACAGCCATCGATATTTAAGTATTATTTATTTGGGAATCTTGGTAAAAGTAGGAACAATAAAAGGCTTTGTTATTCTAGAACAGCCATCGATATTTAAGTATTATTTATTTGGGAATCTTGGTAAAAGTAAGAACAATAATAGGCTTTGTTATTCTAGAACAGCCATCGATATTTAAGTATTATTTATTTGGGAATCTTGGTAAAAGTAAGAACAATAATAGGCTTTGTTATTCTAGAACAGCCATCGATATTTAAGTATTATTTATTAGGGAATCTTGGTAAAAGTAAGAACAATAATAGGCTTTGTTATTCTAGAACAGCCATCGATATTTAAGTATTATTTATTAAGGAATCTTGGTAAAAGTAAGAACAATAATAGGCTTTGTTATTCTAGAACTTGGTAAAAGTAGTAACAATAATAGGCTTTGTTATTCTAGAACAGCCATCGATATTTAAGTATTATTTATTTGGGAATCTTGGTAAAAGTAGGAACAATAATAGGCTTTGTTATTCTAGAACAGCCATCGATATTTAAGTATTATTTATTTGGGAATCTTGGTAAAAGTAAGAACAATAATAGGCTTTGTTATTCTAGAACAGCCATCGATATTTAAGTATTATTTATTTGGGAATCTTGGTAAAAGTAGGAACAATATTAGGCTTTGTTATTCTAGAACAGCCATCGATATTTAGGTATTATTTATTTGGGAATCTTGGTAAAAGTAGGAACAATAATAGGCTTTGTTATTCTAGAACAGCCATCGATATTTAAGTATTATTTATTTGGGAATCTTGGTAAAAGTAGGAACAATAATAGGCTTTGTTATTCTAGAACAGCCATCGATATTTAAGTATTATTTATTTGGGAATCTTGGTAAAAGTAGGAACAATAATAGGCTTTGTTATTCTAGAACAGCCATCGATATTTAAGTATTATTTATTTGGGAATCTTGGTAAAAGTAGGAACAATAATAGGCTTTGTTATTCTAGAACAGCCATCGATATTTAAGTATTATTTATTTGGGAATCTTGGTAAAAGTAGGAACAATAATAGGCTTTGTTATTCTAGAACAGCCATCGATATTTAAGTATTATTTATTTGGGAATCTTGGTAAAAGCTAGAACAATAATAGGCTTTGTTATTCTAGAACAGCCATCGATATTTAAGTATTATTTATTTGGGAATCTTGGTAAAAGTAGGAACAATAATAGGCTTTGTTATTCTAGAACAGCCATCGATATTTAAGTATTATTTATTTGGGAATCTTGGTAAAAGTAGGAACAATAATAGGCTTTGTTATTCTAGAACAGCCATCGATATTTAAGTATTATTTATTTGGGAATCTTGGTAAAAGTAAGAACAATAATAGGCTTTGTTATTCTAGAACAGCCATCGATATTTAAGTATTATTTATTAGGGAATCTTGGTAAAAGTAAGAACAATAATAGGCTTTGTTATTCTAGAACAGCCATCGATATTTAAGTATTATTTATTAGGAATCTTGGTAAAAGTAAGAACAATAATAGGCTTTGTTATTCTTGAACTTGGTAAAAGTAGGAACAATAATAGGCTTTGTTATTCTAGAACAGCCATCGATATTTAAGTATTATTTATTTGGGAATCTTGGTAAAAGTAAGAACAATAATAGGCTTTGTTATTCTAGGGCAGCCATCGATATTTAAGTATTATTTATTTGGGAATCTTGGTAAAAGTAAGAACAATAATAGGCTTTGTTATTCTAGAACTTGGTAAAAGTAGGAACAATAATAGGCTTTGTTATTCTAGAACAGCCATCGATATTTAAGTATTATTTATTTGGGAATCTTGGTAAAAGTAAGAACAATAATAGGCTTTGTTATTCTAGAACTTGGTAAAAGTAGGAACAATAATAGGCTTTGTTATTCTAGAACAGCCATCGATATTTAAGTATTATTTATTTGGGAATCTTGGTAAAAGTAAGAACAATAATAGGCTTTGTTATTCTAGAACAGCCATCGATATTTAAGTATTATTTATTTGGGAATCTTGGTAAAAGTAGGAACAATAATAGGCTTTGTTATTCTAGAACAGCCATCGATATTTAAGTATTATTTATTTGGGAATCTTGGTAAAAGTAGGAACAATAATAGGCTTTGTTATTCTAGAACACCATCGATATTTAAGTATTATTTATTTGGGAATCTTGGTAAAAGTAAGAACAATAATAGGCTTTGTTATTCTAGAACAGCCATCGATATTTAAGTATTATTTATTTGGGAATCTTGGTAAAAGTAGGAACAATAATAGGCTTTGTTATTCTAGAACAGCCATCGATATTTAAGTATTATTTATTTGGGAATCTTGGTAAAAGTAGGAACAATATTAGGCTTTGTTATTCTAGAACAGCCATCGATATTTAGGTATTATTTATTTGGGAATCTTGGTAAAAGTAGGAACAATAATAGGCTTTGTTATTCTAGAACAGCCATCGATATTTAAGTATTATTTATTTGGGAATCTTGGTAAAAGTAAGAACAATAATAGGCTTTGTTATTCTAGAACAGCCATCGATATTTAAGTATTATTTATTTGGGAATCTTGGTAAAAGTAGGAACAATAAAAGGCTTTGTTATTCTAGAACAGCCATCGATATTTAAGTATTATTTATTTGGGAATCTTGGTAAAAGTAAGAACAATAATAGGCTTTGTTATTCTAGAACAGCCATCGATATTTAAGTATTATTTATTTGGGAATCTTGGTAAAAGTAGGAACAATAATAGGCTTTGTTATTCTAGAACAGCCATCGATATTTAAGTATTATTTATTTGGGAATCTTGGTAAAAGTAGGAACAATATTAGGCTTTGTTATTCTAGAACAGCCATCGATATTTAGGTATTATTTATTTGGGAATCTTGGTAAAAGTAGGAACAATAATAGGCTTTGTTATTCTAGAACAGCCATCGATATTTAAGTATTATTTATTTGGGAATCTTGGTAAAAGTAAGAACAATAATAGGCTTTGTTATTCTAGAACAGCCATCGATATTTAAGTATTATTTATTTGGGAATCTTGGTAAAAGTAGGAACAATAATAGGCTTTGTTATTCTAGAACAGCCATCGATATTTAAGTATTATTTATTTGGGAATCTTGGTAAAAGTAGGAACAATATTAGGCTTTGTTATTCTAGAACAGCCATCGATATTTAGGTATTATTTATTTGGGAATCTTGGTAAAAGTAGGAACAATAATAGGCTTTGTTATTCTAGAACAGCCATCGATATTTAAGTATTATTTATTTGGGAATCTTGGTAAAAGTAGGAACAATAATAGGCTTTGTTATTCTAGAACAGCCATCGATATTTAAGTATTATTTATTTGGGAATCTTGGTAAAAGTAGGAACAATAATAGGCTTTGTTATTCTAGAACAGCCATCGATATTTAAGTATTATTTATTTGGGAATCTTGGTAAAAGTAGGAACAATAATAGGCTTTGTTATTCTAGAACAGCCATCGATATTTAAGTATTATTTATTTGGGAATCTTGGTAAAAGTAAGAACAATAATAGGCTTTGTTATTCTAGAACAGCCATCGATATTTAAGTATTATTTATTTGGGAATCTTGGTAAAAGTAGGAACAATAATAGGCTTTGTTATTCTAGAACAGCCATCGATATATAAGTATTATTTATTTGGGAATCTTGGTAAAAGTAAGAACAATAATAGGCTTTGTTATTCTAGAACAGCCATCGATATTTAAGTATTATTTATTAGAGAATCTTGTTAAAAGTAAGAACAATAATAGGCTTTGTTATTCTAGAACTGCCATCGATATTTAAGTATTATTTATTTGGGAATCGTGGTAAAAGTAAGAACAATAATAGGCTTTGTTATTCTAGAACTTGGTAAAAGTAGGAACAATAATAGGCTTTGTTATTCTAGAACAGCCATCGATATTTAAGTATTATTTATTTGGGAATCTTGGTAAAAGTAAGAACAATAATAGGCTTTGTTATTCTAGAACAGCCATCGATATTTAAGTATTATTTATTTGGGAATCTTGGTAAAAGTAGGAACAATAATAGGCTTTGTTATTCTAGAACTGCCATCGATATTTAAGTATTATTTATTTGGGAATCGTGGTAAAAGTAAGAACAATAATAGGCTTTGTTATTCTAGAACTTGGTAAAAGTAGGAACAATAATAGGCTTTGTTATTCTAGAACAGCCATCGATATTTAAGTATTATTTATTTGGGAATCTTGGTAAAAGTAAGAACAATAATAGGCTTTGTTATTCTAGAACTGCCATCGATATTTAAGTATTATTTATTTGGGAATCGTGGTAAAAGTAAGAACAATAATAGGCTTTGTTATTCTAGAACTTGGTAAAAGTAGGAACAATAATAGGCTTTGTTATTCTAGAACAGCCATCGATATTTAAGTATTATTTATTTGGGAATCTTGGTAAAAGTAAGAACAATAATAGGCTTTGTTATTCTAGAACAGCCATCGATATTTAAGTATTATTTATTTGGGAATCTTGGTAAAAGTAGGAACAATAATAGGCTTTGTTATTCTAGAACAGCCATCGATATTTAAGTATTATTTATTTGGGAATCTTGGTAAAAGTAAGAACAATAATAGGCTTTGTTATTCTAGAACAGCCATCGATATTTAAGTATTATTTATTTGGGAATCTTGGTAAAAGTAGGAACAATAATAGGCTTTGTTATTCTAGAACAGCCATCGATATTTAAGTATTATTTATTTGGGAATCTTGGTAAAAGTAGGAACAATATTAGGCTTTGTTATTCTAGAACAGCCATCGATATTTAGGTATTATTTATTTGGGAATCTTGGTAAAAGTAGGAACAATAATAGGCTTTGTTATTCTAGAACAGCCATCGATATTTAAGTATTATTTATTTGGGAATCTTGGTAAAAGTAAGAACAATAATAGGCTTTGTTATTCTAGAACAGCCATCGATATTTAAGTATTATTTATTTGGGAATCTTGGTAAAAGTAGGAACAATAAAAGGCTTTGTTATTCTAGAACAGCCATCGATATTTAAGTATTATTTATTTGGGAATCTTGGTAAAAGTAAGAACAATAATAGGCTTTGTTATTCTAGAACAGCCATCGATATTTAAGTATTATTTATTTGGGAATCTTGGTAAAAGTAGGAACAATAATAGGCTTTGTTATTCTAGAACAGCCATCGATATTTAAGTATTATTTATTTGGGAATCTTGGTAAAAGTAGGAACAATATTAGGCTTTGTTATTCTAGAACAGCCATCGATATTTAGGTATTATTTATTTGGGAATCTTGGTAAAAGTAGGAACAATAATAGGCTTTGTTATTCTAGAACAGCCATCGATATTTAAGTATTATTTATTTGGGAATCTTGGTAAAAGTAAGAACAATAATAGGCTTTGTTATTCTAGAACAGCCATCGATATTTAAGTATTATTTATTTGGGAATCTTGGTAAAAGTAGGAACAATAATAGGCTTTGTTATTCTAGAACAGCCATCGATATTTAAGTATTATTTATTTGGGAATCTTGGTAAAAGTAGGAACAATATTAGGCTTTGTTATTCTAGAACAGCCATCGATATTTAGGTATTATTTATTTGGGAATCTTGGTAAAAGTAGGAACAATAATAGGCTTTGTTATTCTAGAACAGCCATCGATATTTAAGTATTATTTATTTGGGAATCTTGGTAAAAGTAGGAACAATAATAGGCTTTGTTATTCTAGAACAGCCATCGATATTTAAGTATTATTTATTTGGGAATCTTGGTAAAAGTAGGAACAATAATAGGCTTTGTTATTCTAGAACAGCCATCGATATTTAAGTATTATTTATTTGGGAATCTTGGTAAAAGTAGGAACAATAATAGGCTTTGTTATTCTAGAACAGCCATCGATATTTAAGTATTATTTATTTGGGAATCTTGGTAAAAGTAAGAACAATAATAGGCTTTGTTATTCTAGAACAGCCATCGATATTTAAGTATTATTTATTTGGGAATCTTGGTAAAAGTAGGAACAATAATAGGCTTTGTTATTCTAGAACAGCCATCGATATATAAGTATTATTTATTTGGGAATCTTGGTAAAAGTAAGAACAATAATAGGCTTTGTTATTCTAGAACAGCCATCGATATTTAAGTATTATTTATTTGGGAATCTTGGTAAAAGTAAGAACAATAATAGGCTTTGTTATTCTAGAACTGCCATCGATATTTAAGTATTATTTATTTGGGAATCGTGGTAAAAGTAAGAACAATAATAGGCTTTGTTATTCTAGAACTTGGTAAAAGTAGGAACAATAATAGGCTTTGTTATTCTAGAACAGCCATCGATATTTAAGTATTATTTATTTGGGAATCTTGGTAAAAGTAAGAACAATAATAGGCTTTGTTATTCTAGAACTTGGTAAAAGTAGGAACAATAATAGGCTTTGTTATTCTAGAACAGCCATCGATATTTAAGTATTATTTATTTGGGAATCTTGGTAAAAGTAAGAACAATAATAGGCTTTGTTATTCTAGAACTTGGTAAAAGTAGAAACAATAATAGGCTTTGTTATTCTAGAACAGCCATCGATATTTAAGTATTATTTATTTGGGAATCTTGGTAAAAGTAAGAACAATAATAGGCTTTGTTATTCTAGAACAGCCATCGATATTTAAGTATTATTTATTAGGGAATCTTGGTAAAAGTAAGAACAATAATAGGCTTTGTTATTCTAGAACAGCCATCGATATTTAAGTATTATTTATTAAGGAATCTTGGTAAAAGTAAGAACAATAATAGGCTTTGTTATTCTAGAACTTGGTAAAAGTAGTAACAATAATAGGCTTTGTTATTCTAGAACAGCCATCGATATTTAAGTATTATTTATTTGGGAATCTTGGTAAAAGTAGGAACAATAATAGGCTTTGTTATTCTAGAACAGCCATCGATATTTAAGTATTATTTATTTGGGAATCTTGGTAAAAGTAAGAACAATAATAGGCTTTGTTATTCTAGAACAGCCATTGATATTTAAGTATTATTTATTTGGGAATCTTGGTAAAAGTAGGAACAATAATAGGCTTTGTTATTCTAGAACAGCCATCGATATTTAAGTATTATTTATTTGGGAATCTTGGTAAAAGTAGGAACAATATTAGGCTTTGTTATTCTAGAACAGCCATCGATATTTAGGTATTATTTATTTGGGAATCTTGGTAAAAGTAGGAACAATAATAGGCTTTGTTATTCTAGAACAGCCATCGATATTTAAGTATTATTTATTTGGGAATCTTGGTAAAAGTAGGAACAATAATAGGCTTTGTTATTCTAGAACAGCCATCGATATTTAAGTATTATTTATTTGGGAATCTTGGTAAAAGTAGGAACAATAATAGGCTTTGTTATTCTAGAACAGCCATCGATATTTAAGTATTATTTATTTGGGAATCTTGGTAAAAGTAGGAACAATAATAGGCTTTGTTATTCTAGAACAGCCATCGATATTTAAGTATTATTTATTTGGGAATCTTGGTAAAAGTAGGAACAATAATAGGCTTTGTTATTCTAGAACAGCCATCGATATTTAAGTATTATTTATTTGGGAATCTTGGTAAAAGCTAGAACAATAATAGGCTTTGTTATTCTAGAACAGCCATCGATATTTAAGTATTATTTATTTGGGAATCTTGGTAAAAGTAGGAACAATAATAGGCTTTGTTATTCTAGAACAGCCATCGATATTTAAGTATTATTTATTTGGGAATCTTGGTAAAAGTAGGAACAATAATAGGCTTTGTTATTCTAGAACAGCCATCGATATTTAGGTATTATTTATTTGGGAATCTTGGTAAAAGTAAGAACAATAATAGGCTTTGTTATTCTAGAACAGCCATCGATATTTAAGTATTATTTATTTGGGAATCTTGGTAAAAGTAAGAACAATAATAGGCTTTGTTATTCTAGAACAGCCATCGATATTTAAGTATTATTTATTAGGGAATCTTGGTAAAAGTAAGAACAATAATAGGCTTTGTTATTCTAGAACAGCCATCGATATTTAAGTATTATTTATTAAGGAATCTTGGTAAAAGTAAGAACAATAATAGGCTTTGTTATTCTAGAACTTGGTAAAAGTAGTAACAATAATAGGCTTTGTTATTCTAGAACAGCCATCGATATTTAAGTATTATTTATTTGGGAATCTTGGTAAAAGTAGGAACAATAATAGGCTTTGTTATTCTAGAACAGCCATCGATATTTAAGTATTATTTATTTGGGAATCTTGGTAAAAGTAAGAACAATAATAGGCTTTGTTATTCTAGAACAGCCATTGATATTTAAGTATTATTTATTTGGGAATCTTGGTAAAAGTAGGAACAATAATAGGCTTTGTTATTCTAGAACAGCCATCGATATTTAAGTATTATTTATTTGGGAATCTTGGTAAAAGTAGGAACAATATTAGGCTTTGTTATTCTAGAACAGCCATCGATATTTAGGTATTATTTATTTGGGAATCTTGGTAAAAGTAGGAACAATAATAGGCTTTGTTATTCTAGAACAGCCATCGATATTTAAGTATTATTTATTTGGGAATCTTGGTAAAAGTAGGAACAATAATAGGCTTTGTTATTCTAGAACAGCCATCGATATTTAAGTATTATTTATTTGGGAATCTTGGTAAAAGTAGGAACAATAATAGGCTTTGTTATTCTAGAACAGCCATCGATATTTAAGTATTATTTATTTGGGAATCTTGGTAAAAGTAGGAACAATAATAGGCTTTGTTATTCTAGAACAGCCATCGATATTTAAGTATTATTTATTTGGGAATCTTGGTAAAAGTAGGAACAATAATAGGCTTTGTTATTCTAGAACAGCCATCGATATTTAAGTATTATTTATTTGGGAATCTTGGTAAAAGCTAGAACAATAATAGGCTTTGTTATTCTAGAACAGCCATCGATATTTAAGTATTATTTATTTGGGAATCTTGGTAAAAGTAGGAACAATAATAGGCTTTGTTATTCTAGAACAGCCATCGATATTTAAGTATTATTTATTTGGGAATCTTGGTAAAAGTAGGAACAATAATAGGCTTTGTTATTCTAGAACAGCCATCGATATTTAAGTATTATTTATTTGGGAATCTTGGTAAAAGTAAGAACAATAATAGGCTTTGTTATTCTAGAACAGCCATCGATATTTAAGTATTATTTATTAGGGAATCTTGGTAAAAGTAAGAACAATAATAGGCTTTGTTATTCTAGAACAGCCATCGATATTTAAGTATTATTTATTAGGAATCTTGGTAAAAGTAAGAACAATAATAGGCTTTGTTATTCTTGAACTTGGTAAAAGTAGGAACAATAATAGGCTTTGTTATTCTAGAACAGCCATCGATATTTAAGTATTATTTATTTGGGAATCTTGGTAAAAGTAAGAACAATAATAGGCTTTGTTATTCTAGAACAGCCATCGATATTTAAGTATTATTTATTTGGGAATCTTGGTAAAAGTAAGAACAATAATAGGCTTTGTTATTCTAGAACTTGGTAAAAGTAGGAACAATAATAGGCTTTGTTATTCTAGAACAGCCATCGATATTTAAGTATTATTTATTTGGGAATCTTGGTAAAAGTAAGAACAATAATAGGCTTTGTTATTCTAGAACTTGGTAAAAGTAGGAACAATAATAGGCTTTGTTATTCTAGAACAGCCATCGATATTTAAGTATTATTTATTTGGGAATCTTGGTAAAAGTAAGAACAATAATAGGCTTTGTTATTCTAGAACAGCCATCGATATTTAAGTATTATTTATTTGGGAATCTTGGTAAAAGTAGGAACAATAATAGGCTTTGTTATTCTAGAACAGCCATCGATATTTAAGTATTATTTATTTGGGAATCTTGGTAAAAGTAGGAACAATAATAGGCTTTGTTATTCTAGAACAGCCATCGATATTTAAGTATTATTTATTTGGGAATCTTGGTAAAAGTAAGAACAATAATAGGCTTTGTTATTCTAGAACAGCCATCGATATTTAAGTATTATTTATTTGGGAATCTTGGTAAAAGTAGGAACAATAATAGGCTTTGTTATTCTAGAACAGCCATCGATATTTAAGTATTATTTATTTGGGAATCTTGGTAAAAGTAGGAACAATATTAGGCTTTGTTATTCTAGAACAGCCATCGATATTTAGGTATTATTTATTTGGGAATCTTGGTAAAAGTAGGAACAATAATAGGCTTTGTTATTCTAGAACAGCCATCGATATTTAAGTATTATTTATTTGGGAATCTTGGTAAAAGTAAGAACAATAATAGGCTTTGTTATTCTAGAACAGCCATCGATATTTAAGTATTATTTATTTGGGAATCTTGGTAAAAGTAGGAACAATAAAAGGCTTTGTTATTCTAGAACAGCCATCGATATTTAAGTATTATTTATTTGGGAATCTTGGTAAAAGTAAGAACAATAATAGGCTTTGTTATTCTAGAACAGCCATCGATATTTAAGTATTATTTATTTGGGAATCTTGGTAAAAGTAGGAACAATAATAGGCTTTGTTATTCTAGAACAGCCATCGATATTTAAGTATTATTTATTTGGGAATCTTGGTAAAAGTAGGAACAATATTAGGCTTTGTTATTCTAGAACAGCCATCGATATTTAGGTATTATTTATTTGGGAATCTTGGTAAAAGTAGGAACAATAATAGGCTTTGTTATTCTAGAACAGCCATCGATATTTAAGTATTATTTATTTGGGAATCTTGGTAAAAGTAAGAACAATAATAGGCTTTGTTATTCTAGAACAGCCATCGATATTTAAGTATTATTTATTTGGGAATCTTGGTAAAAGTAGGAACAATAATAGGCTTTGTTATTCTAGAACAGCCATCGATATTTAAGTATTATTTATTTGGGAATCTTGGTAAAAGTAGGAACAATATTAGGCTTTGTTATTCTAGAACAGCCATCGATATTTAAGTATTATTTATTTGGGAATCTTGGTAAAAGTAGGAACAATATTAGGCTTTGTTATTCTAGAACAGCCATCGATATTTAGGTATTATTTATTTGGGAATCTTGGTAAAAGTAGGAACAATAATAGGCTTTGTTATTCTAGAACAGCCATCGATATTTAAGTATTATTTATTTGGGAATCTTGGTAAAAGTAGGAACAATAATAGGCTTTGTTATTCTAGAACAGCCATCGATATTTAAGTATTATTTATTTGGGAATCTTGGTAAAAGTAGGAACAATAATAGGCTTTGTTATTCTAGAACAGCCATCGATATTTAAGTATTATTTATTTGGGAATCTTGGTAAAAGTAGGAACAATAATAGGCTTTGTTATTCTAGAACAGCCATCGATATTTAAGTATTATTTATTTGGGAATCTTGGTAAAAGTAAGAACAATAATAGGCTTTGTTATTCTAGAACAGCCATCGATATTTAAGTATTATTTATTTGGGAATCTTGGTAAAAGTAGGAACAATAATAGGCTTTGTTATTCTAGAACAGCCATCGATATATAAGTATTATTTATTTGGGAATCTTGGTAAAAGTAGGAACAATAATAGGCTTTGTTATTCTAGAACAGCCATCGATATTTAAGTATTATTTATTTGGGAATCTTGGTAAAAGTAAGAACAATAATAGGCTTTGTTATTCTAGAACAGCCATCGATATTTAAGTATTATTTATTTGGGAATCTTGGTAAAAGTAGGAACAATAATAGGCTTTGTTATTCTAGAACAGCCATCGATATATAAGTATTATTTATTTGGGAATCTTGGTAAAAGTAAGAACAATAATAGGCTTTGTTATTCTAGAACAGCCATCGATATTTAAGTATTATTTATTAGAGAATCTTGTTAAAAGTAAGAACAATAATAGGCTTTGTTATTCTAGAACTGCCATCGATATTTAAGTATTATTTATTTGGGAATCGTGGTAAAAGTAAGAACAATAATAGGCTTTGTTATTCTAGAACTTGGTAAAAGTAGGAACAATAATAGGCTTTGTTATTCTAGAACAGCCATCGATATTTAAGTATTATTTATTTGGGAATCTTGGTAAAAGTAAGAACAATAATAGGCTTTGTTATTCTAGAACAGCCATCGATATTTAAGTATTATTTATTTGGGAATCTTGGTAAAAGTAGGAACAATAATAGGCTTTGTTATTCTAGAACTGCCATCGATATTTAAGTATTATTTATTTGGGAATCGTGGTAAAAGTAAGAACAATAATAGGCTTTGTTATTCTAGAACTTGGTAAAAGTAGGAACAATAATAGGCTTTGTTATTCTAGAACAGCCATCGATATTTAAGTATTATTTATTTGGGAATCTTGGTAAAAGTAAGAACAATAATAGGCTTTGTTATTCTAGAACTGCCATCGATATTTAAGTATTATTTATTTGGGAATCGTGGTAAAAGTAAGAACAATAATAGGCTTTGTTATTCTAGAACTTGGTAAAAGTAGGAACAATAATAGGCTTTGTTATTCTAGAACAGCCATCGATATTTAAGTATTATTTATTTGGGAATCTTGGTAAAAGTAAGAACAATAATAGGCTTTGTTATTCTAGAACAGCCATCGATATTTAAGTATTATTTATTTGGGAATCTTGGTAAAAGTAGGAACAATAATAGGCTTTGTTATTCTAGAACAGCCATCGATATTTAAGTATTATTTATTTGGGAATCTTGGTAAAAGTAAGAACAATAATAGGCTTTGTTATTCTAGAACAGCCATCGATATTTAAGTATTATTTATTTGGGAATCTTGGTAAAAGTAGGAACAATAATAGGCTTTGTTATTCTAGAACAGCCATCGATATTTAAGTATTATTTATTTGGGAATCTTGGTAAAAGTAGGAACAATATTAGGCTTTGTTATTCTAGAACAGCCATCGATATTTAGGTATTATTTATTTGGGAATCTTGGTAAAAGTAGGAACAATAATAGGCTTTGTTATTCTAGAACAGCCATCGATATTTAAGTATTATTTATTTGGGAATCTTGGTAAAAGTAAGAACAATAATAGGCTTTGTTATTCTAGAACAGCCATCGATATTTAAGTATTATTTATTTGGGAATCTTGGTAAAAGTAGGAACAATAAAAGGCTTTGTTATTCTAGAACAGCCATCGATATTTAAGTATTATTTATTTGGGAATCTTGGTAAAAGTAAGAACAATAATAGGCTTTGTTATTCTAGAACAGCCATCGATATTTAAGTATTATTTATTTGGGAATCTTGGTAAAAGTAGGAACAATAATAGGCTTTGTTATTCTAGAACAGCCATCGATATTTAAGTATTATTTATTTGGGAATCTTGGTAAAAGTAGGAACAATATTAGGCTTTGTTATTCTAGAACAGCCATCGATATTTAGGTATTATTTATTTGGGAATCTTGGTAAAAGTAGGAACAATAATAGGCTTTGTTATTCTAGAACAGCCATCGATATTTAAGTATTATTTATTTGGGAATCTTGGTAAAAGTAAGAACAATAATAGGCTTTGTTATTCTAGAACAGCCATCGATATTTAAGTATTATTTATTTGGGAATCTTGGTAAAAGTAGGAACAATAATAGGCTTTGTTATTCTAGAACAGCCATCGATATTTAAGTATTATTTATTTGGGAATCTTGGTAAAAGTAGGAACAATATTAGGCTTTGTTATTCTAGAACAGCCATCGATATTTAGGTATTATTTATTTGGGAATCTTGGTAAAAGTAGGAACAATAATAGGCTTTGTTATTCTAGAACAGCCATCGATATTTAAGTATTATTTATTTGGGAATCTTGGTAAAAGTAGGAACAATAATAGGCTTTGTTATTCTAGAACAGCCATCGATATTTAAGTATTATTTATTTGGGAATCTTGGTAAAAGTAGGAACAATAATAGGCTTTGTTATTCTAGAACAGCCATCGATATTTAAGTATTATTTATTTGGGAATCTTGGTAAAAGTAGGAACAATAATAGGCTTTGTTATTCTAGAACAGCCATCGATATTTAAGTATTATTTATTTGGGAATCTTGGTAAAAGTAAGAACAATAATAGGCTTTGTTATTCTAGAACAGCCATCGATATTTAAGTATTATTTATTTGGGAATCTTGGTAAAAGTAGGAACAATAATAGGCTTTGTTATTCTAGAACAGCCATCGATATATAAGTATTATTTATTTGGGAATCTTGGTAAAAGTAAGAACAATAATAGGCTTTGTTATTCTAGAACAGCCATCGATATTTAAGTATTATTTATTTGGGAATCTTGGTAAAAGTAAGAACAATAATAGGCTTTGTTATTCTAGAACTGCCATCGATATTTAAGTATTATTTATTTGTGAATCGTGGTAAAAGTAAGAACAATAATAGGCTTTGTTATTCTAGAACTTGGTAAAAGTAGGAACAATAATAGGCTTTGTTATTCTAGAACAGCCATCGATATTTAAGTATTATTTATTTGGGAATCTTGGTAAAAGTAAGAACAATAATAGGCTTTGTTATTCTAGAACTTGGTAAAAGTAGGAACAATAATAGGCTTTGTTATTCTAGAACAGCCATCGATATTTAAGTATTATTTATTTGGGAATCTTGGTAAAAGTAAGAACAATAATAGGCTTTGTTATTCTAGAACTTGGTAAAAGTAGAAACAATAATAGGCTTTGTTATTCTAGAACAGCCATCGATATTTAAGTATTATTTATTTGGGAATCTTGGTAAAAGTAAGAACAATAATAGGCTTTGTTATTCTAGAACAGCCATCGATATTTAAGTATTATTTATTAGGGAATCTTGGTAAAAGTAAGAACAATAATAGGCTTTGTTATTCTAGAACAGCCATCGATATTTAAGTATTATTTATTAAGGAATCTTGGTAAAAGTAAGAACAATAATAGGCTTTGTTATTCTAGAACTTGGTAAAAGTAGTAACAATAATAGGCTTTGTTATTCTAGAACAGCCATCGATATTTAAGTATTATTTATTTGGGAATCTTGGTAAAAGTAGGAACAATAATAGGCTTTGTTATTCTAGAACAGCCATCGATATTTAAGTATTATTTATTTGGGAATCTTGGTAAAAGTAAGAACAATAATAGGCTTTGTTATTCTAGAACAGCCATTGATATTTAAGTATTATTTATTTGGGAATCTTGGTAAAAGTAGGAACAATAATAGGCTTTGTTATTCTAGAACAGCCATCGATATTTAAGTATTATTTATTTGGGAATCTTGGTAAAAGTAGGAACAATATTAGGCTTTGTTATTCTAGAACAGCCATCGATATTTAGGTATTATTTATTTGGGAATCTTGGTAAAAGTAGGAACAATAATAGGCTTTGTTATTCTAGAACAGCCATCGATATTTAAGTATTATTTATTTGGGAATCTTGGTAAAAGTAGGAACAATAATAGGCTTTGTTATTCTAGAACAGCCATCGATATTTAAGTATTATTTATTTGGGAATCTTGGTAAAAGTAGGAACAATAATAGGCTTTGTTATTCTAGAACAGCCATCGATATTTAAGTATTATTTATTTGGGAATCTTGGTAAAAGTAGGAACAATAATAGGCTTTGTTATTCTAGAACAGCCATCGATATTTAAGTATTATTTATTTGGGAATCTTGGTAAAAGTAGGAACAATAATAGGCTTTGTTATTCTAGAACAGCCATCGATATTTAAGTATTATTTATTTGGGAATCTTGGTAAAAGCTAGAACAATAATAGGCTTTGTTATTCTAGAACAGCCATCGATATTTAAGTATTATTTATTTGGGAATCTTGGTAAAAGTAGGAACAATAATAGGCTTTGTTATTCTAGAACAGCCATCGATATTTAAGTATTATTTATTTGGGAATCTTGGTAAAAGTAGGAACAATAATAGGCATTGTTATTCTAGAACAGCCATCGATATTTAGGTATTATTTATTTGGGAATCTTGGTAAAAGTAAGAACAATAATAGGCTTTGTTATTCTAGAACAGCCATCGATATTTAAGTATTATTTATAAAGGAATCTTGGTAAAAGTAAGAACAATAATAGGCTTTGTTATTCTAGAACAGCCATCGATATTTAAGTATTATTTATTAGGAATCTTGGTAAAAGTAAGAACAATAATAGGCTTTGTTATTCTTGAACTTGGTAAAAGTAGGAACAATAATAGGCTTTGTTATTCTAGAACAGCCATCGATATTTAAGTATTATTTATTTGGGAATCTTGGTAAAAGTAAGAACAATAATAGGCTTTGTTATTCTAGAACAGCCATCGATATTTAAGTATTATTTATTTGGGAATCTTGGTAAAAGTAAGAACAATAATAGGCTTTGTTATTCTAGAACTTGGTAAAAGTAGGAACAATAATAGGCTTTGTTATTCTAGAACAGCCATCGATATTTAAGTATTATTTATTTGGGAATCTTGGTAAAAGTAAGAACAATAATAGGCTTTGTTATTCTAGAACTTGGTAAAAGTAGGAACAATAATAGGCTTTGTTATTCTAGAACAGCCATCGATATTTAAGTATTATTTATTTGGGAATCTTGGTAAAAGTAAGAACAATAATAGGCTTTGTTATTCTAGAACTTGGTAAAAGTAGGAACAATAATAGGCTTTGTTATTCTAGAACAGCCATCGATATTTAAGTATTATTTATTTGGGAATCTTGTAAAAGTAAGAACAATAATAGGCTTTGTTATTCTAGAACAGCCATCGATATTTAAGTATTATTTATTAGGGAATCTTGGTAAAAGTAAGAACAATAATAGGCTTTGTTATTCTAGAACTTGTAAAAGTAGGAACAATAATAGGCTTTGTTATTCTAGAACAGCCATCGATATTTAAGTATTATTTATTTGGGAATCTTGGTAAAAGCTAGAACAATAATAGGCTTTGTTATTCTAGAACAGCCATCGATATTTAAGTATTATTTATTTGGGAATCTTGGTAAAAGTAGGAACAATAATAGGCTTTGTTATTCTAGAACAGCCATCGATATTTAAGTATTATTTATTTGGGAATCTTGGTAAAAGTAGGAACAATAATAGGCTTTGTTATTCTAGAACAGCCATCGATATTTAAGTATTATTTATTTGGGAATCTTGGTAAAAGTAAGAACAATAATAGGCTTTGTTATTCTAGAACAGCCATCGATATTTAAGAATTATTTATTTGGGAATCTTGGTAAAAGTAGGAACAATAATAGGCTTTGTTATTCTAGAACAGCCATCGATATTTAAGTATTATTTATTAGGAATCTTGGTAAAAGTAAGAACAATAATAGGCTTTGTTATTCTTGAACTTGGTAAAAGTAGGAACAATAATAGGCTTTGTTATTCTAGAACAGCCATCGATATTTAAGTATTATTTATTTGGGAATCTTGGTAAAAGTAAGAACAATAATAGGCTTTGTTATTCTAGAACAGCCATCGATATTTAAGTATTATTTATTTGGGAATCTTGGTAAAAGTAAGAACAATAATAGGCTTTGTTATTCTAGAACTTGGTAAAAGTAGGAACAATAATAGGCTTTGTTATTCTAGAACAGCCATCGATATTTAAGTATTATTTATTTGGGAATCTTGGTAAAAGTAAGAACAATAATAGGCTTTGTTATTCTAGAACTTGGTAAAAGTAGGAACAATAATAGGCTTTGTTATTCTAGAACAGCCATCGATATTTAAGTATTATTTATTTGGGAATCTTGGTAAAAGTAAGAACAATAATAGGCTTTGTTATTCTAGAACTTGGTAAAAGTAGGAACAATAATAGGCTTTGTTATTCTAGAACAGCCATCGATATTTAAGTATTATTTATTTGGGAATCTTGTAAAAGTAAGAACAATAATAGGCTTTGTTATTCTAGAACAGCCATCGATATTTAAGTATTATTTATTAGGGAATCTTGGTAAAAGTAAGAACAATAATAGGCTTTGTTATTCTAGAACTTGTAAAAGTAGGAACAATAATAGGCTTTGTTATTCTAGAACAGCCATCGATATTTAAGTATTATTTATTTGGGAATCTTGGTAAAAGCTAGAACAATAATAGGCTTTGTTATTCTAGAACAGCCATCGATATTTAAGTATTATTTATTTGGGAATCTTGGTAAAAGTAGGAACAATAATAGGCTTTGTTATTCTAGAACAGCCATCGATATTTAAGTATTATTTATTTGGGAATCTTGGTAAAAGTAGGAACAATAATAGGCTTTGTTATTCTAGAACAGCCATCGATATTTAAGTATTATTTATTTGGGAATCTTGGTAAAAGTAAGAACAATAATAGGCTTTGTTATTCTAGAACAGCCATCGATATTTAAGTATTATTTATTTGGGAATCTTGGTAAAAGTAGGAACAATAATAGGCTTTGTTATTCTAGAACAGCCATCGATATTTAAGTATTATTTATTTGGGAATCTTGGTAAAAGTAGGAACAATATTAGGCTTTGTTATTCTAGAACAGCCATCGATATTTAGGTATTATTTATTTGGGAATCTTGGTAAAAGTAGGAACAATAATAGGCTTTGTTATTGCTAAAACAGCCATCGATATTTAAGTATTATTTATTTGGGAATCTTGGTAAAAGTAAGAACAATAATAGGCTTTGTTATTCTAGAACAGCCATCGATATTTAAGTATTATTTATTTGGGAATCTTGGTAAAAGTAGGAACAATAATAGGCTTTGTTATTCTAGAACAGCCATCGATATTTAAGTATTATTTATTTGGGAATCTTGGTAAAAGTAGGAACAATAATAGGCTTTGTTATTCTAGAACAGCCATCGATATTTAAGTATTATTTATTTGGGAATCTTGGTAAAAGTAAGAACAATAATAGGCTTTGTTATTCTAGAACAGCCATCGATATTTAAGTATTATTTATTAAGGAATCTTGGTAAAAGTAAGAACAATAATAGGCTTTGTTATTCTAGAACAGCCATCGATATTTAAGTATTATTTATTAGGAATCTTGGTAAAAGTAAGAACAATAATAGGCTTTGTTATTCTTGAACTTGGTAAAAGTAGGAACAATAATAGGCTTTGTTATTCTAGAACAGCCATCGATATTTAAGTATTATTTATTTGGGAATCTTGGTAAAAGTAAGAACAATAATAGGCTTTGTTATTCTAGAACAGCCATCGATATTTAAGTATTATTTATTTGGGAATCTTGGTAAAAGTAAGAACAATAATAGGCTTTGTTATTCTAGAACTTGGTAAAAGTAGGAACAATAATAGGCTTTGTTATTCTAGAACAGCCATCGATATTTAAGTATTATTTATTTGGGAATCTTGGTAAAAGTAAGAACAATAATAGGCTTTGTTATTCTAGAACTTGGTAAAAGTAGGAACAATAATAGGCTTTGTTATTCTAGAACAGCCATCGATATTTAAGTATTATTTATTTGGGAATCTTGGTAAAAGTAAGAACAATAATAGGCTTTGTTATTCTAGAACTTGGTAAAAGTAGGAACAATAATAGGCTTTGTTATTCTAGAACAGCCATCGATATTTAAGTATTATTTATTTGGGAATCTTGGTAAAAGTAAGAACAATAATAGGCTTTGTTATTCTAGAACAGCTATCGATATTTAAGTATTATTTATTAGGCAATCTTGGTAAAAGTAAGAACAATAATAGGCTTTGTTATTCTAGAACAGCCATCGATATTTAAGTATTATTTATTAGGGAATCTTGGTAAAAGTAAGAACAATAATAGGCTTTGTTATTCTAGAACTTGTAAAAGTAGGAACAATAATAGGCTTTGTTATTCTAGAACAGCCATCGATATTTAAGTATTATTTATTTGGGAATCTTGGTAAAAGCTAGAACAATAATAGGCTTTGTTATTCTAGAACAGCCATCGATATTTAAGTATTATTTATTTGGGAATCTTGGTAAAAGTAGGAACAATAATAGGCTTTGTTATTCTAGAACAGCCATCGATATTTAAGTATTATTTATTTGGGAATCTTGGTAAAAGTAGGAACAATAATAGGCTTTGTTATTCTAGAACAGCCATCGATATTTAAGTATTATTTATTTGGGAATCTTGGTAAAAGTAAGAACAATAATAGGCTTTGTTATTCTAGAACAGCCATCGATATTTAAGTATTATTTATTTGGGAATCTTGGTAAAAGTAGGAACAATAATAGGCTTTGTTATTCTAGAACAGCCATCGATATTTAAGTATTATTTATTTGGGAATCTTGGTAAAAGTAGGAACAATATTAGGCTTTGTTATTCTAGAACAGCCATCGATATTTAGGTATTATTTATTTGGGAATCTTGGTAAAAGTAGGAACAATAATAGGCTTTGTTATTGCTAAAACAGCCATCGATATTTAAGTATTATTTATTTGGGAATCTTGGTAAAAGTAAGAACAATAATAGGCTTTGTTATTCTAGAACAGCCATCGATATTTAAGTATTATTTATTTGGGAATCTTGGTAAAAGTAGGAACAATAATAGGCTTTGTTATTCTAGAACAGCCATCGATATTTAAGTATTATTTATTTGGGAATCTTGGTAAAAGTAAGAACAATAATAGGCTTTGTTATTCTAGAACAGCCATCGATATTTAAGTATTATTTATTTGGGAATCTTGGTAAAAGTAGGAACAATAATAGGCTTTGTTATTCTAGAACAGCCATCGATATTTAAGTATTATTTATTTGGGAATCTTGGTAAAAGTAGGAACAATAATAGGCTTTGTTATTCTAGAACCCATCGATATTTAGGTATTATTTATTTGGGAATCTTGGTAAAAGTAGGAACAATAATAGGCTTTGTTATTCTAGAACTTGGTAAAAGTAGGAACAATAATAGGCTTTGTTATTCTAGAACAGCCATCGATATTTAAGTATTATTTATTTGTGAATCTTGGTAAAAGTAAGAACAATAATAGGCTTTGTTATTCTAAAACAGCCATCGATATTTAAGTATTATTTATTTGGGAATCTTGGTAAAAGTAAGAACAATAATAGGCTTTGTTATTCTAGAACTTGGTAAAAGTAGGAACAATAATAGGCTTTGTTATTCTAGAACAGCCATCGATATTTAAGTATTATTTATTTGGGAATCTTGGTAAAAGTAAGAACAATAATAGGCTTTGTTATTCTAGAACTTGGTAAAAGTAGGAACAATAATAGGCTTTGTTATTCTAGAACAGCCATCGATATTTAAGTATTATTTATTTGGGAATCTTGGTAAAAGTAAGAACAATAATAGGCTTTGTTATTCTAGAACTTGGTAAAAGTAGGAACAATAATAGGCTTTGTTATTCTAGAACAGCCATCGATATTTAAGTATTATTTATTTGGGAATCTTGGTAAAAGTAAGAACAATAATAGGCTTTGTTATTCTAGAACTTGGTAAAAGTAGGAACAATAATAGGCTTTGTTATTCTAGAACAGCTATCGATATTTAAGTATTATTTATTAGGGAATCTTGGTAAAAGTAAGAACAATAATAGGCTTTGTTATTCTAGAACTTGGTAAAAGTAGGAACAATAATAGGCTTTGTTATTCTAGAACAGCTATCGATATTTAAGTATTATTTATTAGGGAATCTTGGTAAAAGTAAGAACAATAATAGGCTTTGTTATTCTAGAACAGCCATCGATATTTAAGTATTATTTATTAGGGAATCTTGGTAAAAGTAAGAACAATAATAGGCTTTGTTATTCTAGAACAGCCATCGATATTTAAGTATTATTTATTTGGGAATCTTGGTAAAAGTAAGAACAATAATAGGCTTTGTTATTCTAGAACTTGGTAAAAGTAGGAACAATAATAGGCTTTGTTATTCTAGAACAGCCATCGATATTTAAGTATTATTTATTTGGGAATCTTGGTAAAAGTAAGAACAATAATAGGCTTTGTTATTCTAGAACTTGGTAAAAGTAGGAACAATAATAGGCTTTGTTATTCTAGAACAGCCATCGATATTTAAGTATTATTTATTTGGGAATCTTGGTAAAAGTAAGAACAATAATAGGCTTTGTTATTCTAGAACTTGGTAAAAGTAGGAACAATAATAGGCTTTGTTATTCTAGAACAGCCATCGATATTTAAGTATTATTTATTTGGGAATCTTGGTAAAAGTAAGAACAATAATAGGCTTTGTTATTCTAGAACTTGGTAAAAGTAGGAACAATAATAGGCTTTGTTATTCTAGAACAGCTATCGATATTTAAGTATTATTTATTAGGGAATCTTGGTAAAAGTAAGAACAATAATAGGCTTTGTTATTCTAGAACTTGGTAAAAGTAAGAACAATAATAGGCTTTGTTATTCTAGAACAGCCATCGATATAGTATTATTTATTTGGGAATCTTGGTAAAAGTAAGAACAATAATAGGCTTTGTTATTCTAGAACAGCCATCGATATTTAAGTATTATTTATTTGGGAATCTTGGTAAAAGTAAGAACAATAATAGGCTTTGTTATTCTAGAACTTGGTAAAAGTAGGAACAATAATAGGCTTTGTTATTCTAGAACAGCCATCGATATTTAAGTATTATTTATTTGGGAATCTTGGTAAAAGTAAGAACAATAATAGGCTTTGTTATTCTAGAACTTGGTAAAAGTAGGAACAATAATAGGCTTTGTTATTCTAGAACAGCTATCGATATTTAAGTATTATTTATTAGGGAATCTTGGTAAAAGTAAGAACAATAATAGGCTTTGTTATTCTAGAACAGCCATCGATATTTAAGTATTATTTATTAGGGAATCTTGGTAAAAGTAAGAACAATAATAGGCTTTGTTATTCTAGAACTTGGTAAAAGTAGGAACAATAATAGGCTTTGTTATTCTAGAACAGCCATCGATATTTAAGTATTATTTATTTGGGAATCTTGGTAAAAGTAAGAACAATAATAGGCTTTGTTATTCTAGAACAGCCATCGATATTTAAGTATTATTTATTAGGGAATCTTGGTAAAAGTAAGAACAATAATAGGCTTTGTTATTCTAGAACAGCCATCGATATTTAAGTATTATTTATTAAGGAATCTTGGTAAAAGTAAGAACAATAATAGGCTTTGTTATTCTAGAACTTGGTAAAAGTAGGAACAATAATAGGCTTTGTTATTCTAGAACAGCCATCGATATTTAAGTATTATTTATTTGGGAATCTTGGTAAAAGTAGGAACAATAATAGGCTTTGTTATTCTAGAACAGCCATCGATATTTAAGTATTATTTATTTGGGAATCTTGGTAAAAGTAAGAACAATAATAGGCTTTGTTATTCTAGAACAGCCATCGATATTTAAGTATTATTTATTTGGGAATCTTGGTAAAAGTAGGAACAATAATAGGCTTTGTTATTCTAGAACAGCCATCGATATTTAAGTATTATTTATTTGGGAATCTTGGTAAAAGTAAGAACAATAATAGGCTTTGTTATTCTAGAACAGCCATCGATATTTAAGTATTATTTATTTGGGAATCTTGGTAAAAGTAAGAACAATAATAGGCTTTGTTATTCTAGAACAGCCATCGATATTTAAGTATTATTTATTTGGGAATCTTGGTAAAAGTAGGAACAATAATAGGCTTTGTTATTCTAGAACAGCCATCGATATTTAAGTATTATTTATTTGGGAATCTTGGTAAAAGTAGGAACAATAATAGGCTTTGTTATTCTAGAACAGCCATCGATATTTAAGTATTATTTATTTGGGAATCTTGGTAAAAGTAGGAACAATAATAGGCTTTGTTATTCTAGAACAGCCATCGATATTTAAGTATTATTTATTTGGGAATCTTGGTAAAAGTAGGAACAATAATAGGCTTTGTTATTCTAGAACAGCCATCGATATTTAAGTATTATTTATTTGGGAATCTTGGTAAAAGTAGGAACAATAATAGGCTTTGTTATTCTAGAACAGCCATCGATATTTAAGTATTATTTATTTGGGAATCTTGGTAAAAGTAAGAACAATAATAGGCTTTGTTATTCTAGAACAGCCATCGATATTTAAGTATTATTTATTTGGGAATCTTGGTAAAAGTAAGAACAATAATAGGCTTTGTTATTCTAGAACAGCCATCGATATTTAAGTATTATTTATTTGGGAATCTTGGTAAAAGTAGGAACAATAATAGGCTTTGTTATTCTAGAACAGCCATCGATATTTAAGTATTATTTATTTGGGAATCTTGGTAAAAGTAAGAACAATAATAGGCTTTGTTATTCTAGAACAGCCATCGATATTTAAGTATTATTTATTTGGGAATCTTGGTAAAAGTAGGAACAATAATAGGCTTTGTTATTCTAGAACAGCCATCGATATTTAAGTATTATTTATTTGGGAATCTTGGTAAAAGTAAGAACAATAATAGGCTTTGTTATTCTAGAACAGCCATCGATATTTAAGTATTATTTATTTGGGAATCTTGGTAAAAGTAGGAACAATAGCTTTGTTAGTAGCTTTGTTATAGTACAGGGCTCCGATTCGTACTTTTTTAAAAGTATTGTACTTTTTTATCGACCTTCGTACTTCCGAAATTGAATTTGTACTTTTTTGAAAGTATGTACTTTTTTATCAACATTTTGGATTAAAAATGAATGTTAAATAAAAATTTTAAAAATATTCTTGGCAAAGTGTAAATATTTGTTTTTTCTCTAATATTGAACAGTTACTTCGTTAAATATTTTTCTTTTATTATTATTTATACAATAATTTTTATTTGTTATCTATTTCAGATGAGCTTAAAACGTAGAAATTCATTCAATCCCGATTGGGAGAAGCAATATAATTTCGTAAAAAAAAGCAGAAAAGGTGATGGCTATTTTTTCTGCTTATTTTGTCAGAAAGATTATAACATTGAGTCAATGGGAGTTTCTGCCCTTACGCAGCATCAAGACAAAAAGAAACATAAGGAAATTGAAGAGGAAAAAATGAAGAACGAGACAATGAAAAGTTTTGTAAGGAATAAGTCAGTTCTGGGTACAATAGATATGCAAGTTGCAGCAGCAGAAGGTAAACATTTTATTAAAACTAGTAACTAATCTTAAATTGTAGGAACCTGGGCATATCATGTTGCGAAGCACCATCAATCATTTGCTTCGACTGACTGTGCTTCATCTCTTTTTAAAGTGCTATTTCCTGGTTCAGATGTGGCAAAAAAGTACGGTTGCGCTCAAGATAAAACAGCAGCGATTATTAAAGGTTTAATTAATAGACATTCCAGTATTATTTATTGTTTTAGGCGTCCTTAGCCCGTTGGTTATGGAAAATTTAAAGAACGAACTCGGAAATCAACCCTTTTCGGTGTGTATTGATGCGAGTAACCATAGTGCGAAAAAACTTGTGCCTATTGTAATTCGATATTTCAATGGTAAATCTGGACTACAGACGAAGATGCTTGATTTGACCGCACTACCAGGCGAAACAGCTTCTCAGTTATACGACTGGATTTGCACTGTTATGACAAAACATGATCTAGATTTCAAAAATTTGATTAGCTTCTGCGCAGATAATGCTCCAACTAATTTTGGTGTACCTGAACAGCTTCAAGAGGGTAGGGGCGGAAACAATATTTTTACAAAACTCAAAGCAAAAAGAAAAAATTTGATTCCAATAGGATGCTCTGGTTTACATTTTGATTTACATTTTCTTTGTTTTACATTTTTTCTTTTAGCTCATATTCTTCATAACGCGGCAAAAAAAGGCGCAGAGCAGCTTTCTTTTGACATCGAATCGGTTGTTTTCAAATTAAATTCCTATTTCAAAACATCTACAACTCGGCACACAGAATTTCAGGATATTTGTAATGAATTTGATGTTAGTTTTCTACTTTTATACCTTTCTACTTTTAATTTTAGACTAGTTTTTCGTCTTTACCCACTCATGCTGCTACAAGATGGACAACACTAGCAAAAGTGATAACAATAATTTTGGAAAAATGGGATCCTCTATTTCAACTTTTTGAAAACCCTACTAAACCTCGTCTACTTCGTGATTTTTTTCAGTCCGAAAATTCAAAGCCAATATGTTATTTTTTGCAAAATGTTCTAAAAATATTTAATGATGCAATTCTAACATTACAGGTTAATTTTATTTTATTATAAATGCAATTCCATATAGAGAGAGAATATGCTACTACCTGACCTAATTGAAGTCATGGAGGGATTCAAAGCAAAAATTGAAGCGAGGCTTAATGGAGATGGGAATTCAGGAAATCCCTTTTTTGGTGGCTATTTCACGCTTCGACGAGCAACGCCTGAACAGGAAACAGAATTTTGTGTAAGAATAAAATTCGCATTAATAAAATCATATTACTTAGAATTTCTACAAAATTGTCCTCAATTATATTGAACGTTGGTTCCAACTTCAATTGTTGCCAAAAGGGATTTCAATTATTAATTTGGAAAATAAGTAAGAATTTAGTAAGAGAACGTAAAATTAAATTCATTTTTCAACAAGGGAATTGATTTATTCGGAAGTTGTCCTACTGGCAGAGCAAATTTGCCCGGAGAATTCAGAAAATGATGAACTTTTTGATGAAGTTTCGCAATTAAATAAAGCTCTGAATGGCATTAATGAAGAGGATTTTTATCTCAAGACAACAGAGCAAAAATGGAGAATGATTTTTGATGTTCCTGGAGCTACAAAAAAATACAAAAACTTGTACCGGATCGTCAGTGCAGCTATTTCGGTCGAATTTCTTATAATATTTCATTTATTAAATTTATTTTTTAAAGATCCCAGTTTCAAATGCATTTATAGAGCGCGTCTTCTCAATGGCAAGTATTCAATGGACTAAAGAAAGAAATTCGCTTGAGGTTAAGACTGTCAGGGCTTTACTTCTTGTGACAGCGAATTTTGACATGTCATGCAATGAAATGCACAAAATGCTAAGTGGAAACAAAAAATTATTAGAAAAAATTAATTTAGGAGAGAAATATAAAAGATTTGAGCACGAATAAATATTTTCTGATTTAATTTTAAATGTACTTTTTATTTGGAAATTTTCTCCCTATGTACTTTTTTTACAAGATTTTGATACTTTTGAGTGCCATTCTGTCGATCGGAGCCCTGTTATAGTAGCTTTAGTGTTGTAGTAGTGTTATAGTAGTAGTGTTATAGTAGTAGCTTTGTTATTCTAGAACAGCCATCGATATTTAAGTATTATTTATTTGGGAATCTTGGTAAAAGTAAGAACAATAATAGGCTTTGTTATTCTAGAACAGCCATCGATATTTAAGTATTATTTATTTTGGAATCTTGGTAAAAGTAGGAACAATAATAGGCTTTGTTATTCTAGAACAGCCATCGATATTTAAGTATTATTTATTTGGGAATCTTGGTAAAAGTAGGAACAATAATAGGCTTTGTTATTCTAGAACAGCCATCGATATTTAAGTATTATTTATTTGGGAATCTTGGTAAAAGTAGGAACAATAATAGGCTTTGTTATTCTAGAACAGCCATCGATATTTAAGTATTATTTATTTGGGAATCTTGGTAAAAGTAGGAACAATAATAGGCTTTGTTATTCTAGAACAGCCATCGATATTTAAGTATTATTTATTTGGGAATCTTGGTTAAAGTAAGAACAATAATAGGCTTTGTTATTCTAGAACAGCCATCGATATTTAAGTATTATTTATTTGGGAATCTTGGTAAAAGTAAGAACAATAATAGGCTTTGTTATTCTAGAACAGCCATCGATATTTAAGTATTATTTATTTGGGAATCTTGGTAAAAGTAGGAACAATAATAGGCTTTGTTATTCTAGAACAGCCATCGATATTTAAGTATTATTTATTTGGGAATCTTGGTAAAAGTAAGAACAATAATAGGCTTTGTTATTCTAGAACAGCCATCGATATTTAAGTATTATTTATTTTGGAATCTTGGTAAAAGTAGGAACAATAATAGGCTTTGTTATTCTAGAACAGCCATCGATATTTAAGTATTATTTATTTGGGAATCTTGGTAAAAGTAGGAACAATAATAGGCTTTGTTATTCTAGAACAGCCATCGATATTTAAGTATTATTTATTTGGGAATCTTGGTAAAAGTAGGAACAATAATAGGCTTTGTTATTCTAGAACAGCCATCGATATTTAAGTATTATTTATTTGGGAATCTTGGTAAAAGTAGGAACAATAATAGGCTTTGTTATTCTAGAACAGCCATCGATATTTAAGTATTATTTATTTGGGAATCTTGGTTAAAGTAAGAACAATAATAGGCTTTGTTATTCTAGAACAGCCATCGATATTTAAGTATTATTTATTTGGGAATCTTGGTAAAAGTAAGAACAATAATAGGCTTTGTTATTCTAGAACAGCCATCGATATTTAAGTATTATTTATTTTGGAATCTTGGTAAAAGTAGGAACAATAATAGGCTTTGTTATTCTAGAACAGCCATCGATATTTAAGTATTATTTATTTGGGAATCTTGGTAAAAGTAGGAACAATAATAGGCTTTGTTATTCTAGAACAGCCATCGATATTTAAGTATTATTTATTTGGGAATCTTGGTAAAAGTAGGAACAATAATAGGCTTTGTTATTCTAGAACAGCCATCGATATTTAAGTATTATTTATTTGGGAATCTTGGTAAAAGTAGGAACAATAATAGGCTTTGTTATTCTAGAACAGCCATCGATATTTAAGTATTATTTATTTGGGAATCTTGGTAAAAGTAGGAACAATAATAGGCTTTGTTATTCTAGAACAGCCATCGATATTTAAGTATTATTTATTTGGGAATCTTGGTAAAAGTAGGAACAATAATAGGCTTTGTTATTCTAGAACAGCCATCGATATTTAAGTATTATTTATTTGGGAATCTTGGTAAAAGTAGGAACAATAATAGGCTTTGTTATTCTAGAACAGCCATCGATATTTAAGTATTATGTATTTGGGAATCTTGGTAAAAGTAGGAACAATAATAGGCTTTGTTATTCTAGAACAGCCATCGATATTTAAGTATTATTTATTTGGGAATCTTGGTAAAAGTAGGAACAATAATAGGCTTTGTTATTCTAGAACAGCCATCGATATTTAAGTATTATTTATTTGGGAATCTTGGTAAAAGTAGGAACAATAATAGGCTTTGTTATTCTAGAACAGCCATCGATATTTAAGTATTATTTATTTGGGAATCTTGGTAAAAGTAAGAACAATAATAGGCTTTGTTATTCTAGAACAGCCATCGATATTTAAGTATTATTTATTTGGGAATCTTGGTAAAAGTAAGAACAATAATAGGCTTTGTTATTCTAGAACAGCCATCGATATTTAAGTATTATTTATTTGGGAATCTTGGTAAAAGTAAGAACAATAATAGGCTTTGTTATTCTAGAACAGCCATCGATATTTAAGTATTATTTATTTGGGAATCTTGGTAAAAGTAAGAACAATAATAGGCTTTGTTATTCTAGAACAGCCATCGATATTTAAGTATTATTTATTTGGGAATCTTGGTAAAAGTAGGAACAATAATAGGCTTTGTTATTCTAGAACAGCCATCGATATTTAAGTATTATTTATTTGGGAATCTTGGTAAAAGTAAGAACAATAATAGGCTTTGTTATTCTAGAACAGCCATCGATATTTAAGTATTATTTATTTGGGAATCTTGGTAAAAGTAAGAACAATAATAGGCTTTGTTATTCTAGAACAGCCATCGATATTTAAGTATTATTTATTTGGGAATCTTGGTAAAAGTAAGAACAATAATAGGCTTTGTTATTCTAGAACAGCCATCGATATTTAAGTATTATTTATTTGGGAATCTTGGTAAAAGTAGGAACAATAATAGGCTTTGTTATTCTAGAACAGCCATCGATATTTAAGTATTATTTATTTGGGAATCTTGGTAAAAGTAAGAACAATAATAGGCTTTGTTATTCTAGAACAGCCATCGATATTTAAGTATTATTTATTTGGGAATCTTGGTAAAAGTAGGAACAATAATAGGCTTTGTTATTCTAGAACAGCCATCGATATTTAAGTATTATTTATTTGGGAATCTTGGTAAAAGTAGGAACAATAATAGGCTTTGTTATTCTAGAACAGCCATCGATATTTAAGTATTATTTATTTGGGAATCTTGGTAAAAGTAGGAACAATAATAGGCTTTGTTATTCTAGAACAGCCATCGATATTTAAGTATTATTTATTTGGGAATCTTGGTAAAAGTAGGAACAATAATAGGCTTTGTTATTCTAGAACAGCCATCGATATTTAAGTATTATTTATTTGGGAATCTTGGTAAAAGTAGGAACAATATAGGCTTTGTTATTCTAGAACAGCCATCGATATTTAAGTATTATTTATTTGGGAATCTTGGTAAAAGTAGGACAATAATAGGCTTTGTTATTCTAGAACAGCCATCGATATTTAAGTATTATTTATTTGGGAATCTTGGTAAAAGTAGGAACAATAATAGGCTTTGTTATTCTAGAACAGCCATCGATATTTAAGTATTATTTATTTGGGAATCTTCGTAAAAGTAGGAACAATAATAGGCTTTGTTATTCTAGACAGTGCTTCGAAGCTCGTACCAAAATTCGTACTCGTACCTCGTACTCGTACTCGTACCTGGTACGAAGTACTCGTACCTGGTACGAAGTACGAGTACGAGTACGAGCAAAAAAATTGGGCAGGTACGAAGTACGAGTACGAGTACGAGGCCAAAAAAAAGTGAAAAGTACGAGTACGAGGCCTAAGTACGAGGTCGTACTTCTCGTACTTGGTGTTAATGGGAAAATTGAAAGAAATATATTTAATTCTTTTCATTCTCCATAAAATGAGCGAGTGGCCGAGTGGTGAATGTTGTGTATGGGCGTCAGCCCTTAGAGTGTTTAGTATAAAAGCCCAGCCAATAGTTAGTTCTCTCTCCCAGTTTTTAGTTCTTCCTACTTCACCTGCTCTGTATTTCTTTGTGCGATAAATATCTTTGTTAGCTCCTCTACGTAAGCGGGGTCATAACAGTGAAGGTGCTTGACTGCACCAAAGTCTATAATGATTTAATATTGGGTTCGTTTCCTATTCATTGTACAAGGATTTTTAATATTTTTCTCTTCATAAATAACTTATTTATAATTTTAATTTTTTTTTTAATTATTGTATTTTTACTTGGATTAATATTGAGATTTTGACCATCTAAAATTCTTAAAAAATTTTTTTCTTTGAACACTAAAAGTGAATTTTTTTTCCCTACGGCCTTTGGAAATTTTCAAAATTTTCGCCTGCGGCTCTGAAAAAATAAGAAAGGTAGCTTATTGGCTTCCAAATTCTAAAATTTTCGCCTTCGGCGCAAAAAATAGAATAAATCTGACTTATGGACATACAAAATTATCAAAATTTTTGAAAAAAGGATTTGAGATTAAGAGTGATATAAGGAGATTAAAATGTGAAAAGTTCAGTGGAAAAGATAAAAAGTTCCATGTACGAAGATGAAAATCGGATGAAAAAATGTAGGATGTCAGGTAGCACGACCCATCTTGAAGGAAATATTGCTCCTTGCACTCTAAAATGCTCAAAAATTTCACCTGCGGCGCAGCAAATGGATGAAATTGTAGGATTTATAACTTAAAAGCCTTCCAAGATTCAAAAATTATCACATACAACGCTTAAAATTTAAAATAGATGTTCTGGACTCCAAAAAATCATAAAAATTTTCGATTTTTTGCTTTATTCTTAAGTACGAGTAAGTACGAGGTACGGGTACGAGGTACGAGGCCAAAAATAGGGGTGGTACGAGGTACGAGTACGAGCAAAAAAATAAGGGTGGTACGAGGTACGAGTACGAGTACGAGGCCAAAAAAAGAGGTGGTACGAAGTACGAGTACGAGCAAATTTGAAATTTCGAAGCACTGATTCTAGAACAGCCATCGATATTTAAGTATTATTTATTTGGGAATCTTGGTAAAAGTAGGAACAATAATAGGCTTTGTTATTCTAGAACAGCCATCGATATTTAAGTATTATTTATTTGGGAATCTTGGTAAAAGTAGGAACAATAATAGGCTTTGTTATTCTAGAACAGCCATCGATATTTAAGTATTATTTATTTGGGAATCTTGGTAAAAGTAGGAACAATAATAGGCTTTGTTATTCTAGAACAGCCATCGATATTTAAGTATTATTTATTTGGGAATCTTGGTAAAAGTAGGAACAATAATAGGCTTTGTTATTCTAGAACAGCCATCGATATTTAAGTATTATTTATTTGGGAATCTTGGTAAAAGTAGGAACAATAATAGGCTTTGTTATTCTAGAACAGCCATCGATATTTAAGTATTATTTATTTGGGAATCTTGGTAAAAGTAGGAACAATAATAGGCTTTGTTATTCTAGAACAGCCATCGATATTTAAGTATTATTTATTTGGGAATCTTGGTAAAAGTAGGAACAATAATAGGCTTTGTTATTCTAGAACAGCCATCGATATTTAAGTATTATTTATTTGGGAATCTTGGTAAAAGTAGGAACAATAATAGGCTTTGTTATTCTAGAACAGCCATCGATATTTAAGTATTATTTATTTGGGAATCTTGGTAAAAGTAGGAACAATAATAGGCTTTGTTATTCTAGAACAGCCATCGATATTTAAGTATTATTTATTTGGGAATCTTGGTAAAAGTAGGAACAATAATAGGCTTTGTTATTCTAGAACAGCCATCGATATTTAAGTATTATTTATTTGGGAATCTTGGTAAAAGTAGGAACAATAATAGGCTTTGTTATTCTAGAACAGCCATCGATATTTAAGTATTATTTATTTGGGAATCTTGGTAAAAGTAGGAACAATAATAGGCTTTGTTATTCTAGAACAGCCATCGATATTTAAGTATTATTTATTTGGGAATCTTGGTAAAAGTAGGAACAATAATAGGCTTTGTTATTCTAGAACAGCCATCGATATTTAAGTATTATTTATTTGGGAATCTTGGTAAAAGTAGGAACAATAATAGGCTTTGTTATTCTAGAACAGCCATCGATATTTAAGTATTATTTATTTGGGAATCTTGGTAAAAGTAGGAACAATAATAGGCTTTGTTATTCTAGAACAGCCATCGATATTTAAGTATTATTTATTTGGGAATCTTGGTAAAAGTAGGAACAATAATAGGCTTTGTTATTCTAGAACAGCCATCGATATTTAAGTATTATTTATTTGGGAATCTTGGTAAAAGTAGGAACAATAATAGGCTTTGTTATTCTAGAACAGCAACGATATTTAAGTATTATTTATTTGGGAATCTTGGTAAAAGTAGGAACAATAATAGGCTTTGTTATTCTAGAACAGCCTCGATATTTAAGTATTATTTATTTGGGAATCTTGGTAAAAGTAGGAACAATAATAGGCTTTGTTATTCTAGAACAGCAACGATATTTAAGTATTATTTATTTGGGAATCTTGGTAAAAGTAGGAACAATAATAGGCTTTGTTATTCTAGAACAGCCTCGATATTTAAGTATTATTTATTTGGGAATCTTGGTAAAAGTAGGAACAATAATAGGCTTTGTTATTCTAGAACAGCCATCGATATTTAAGTATTATTTATTTGGGAATCTTGGTAAAAGTAGGAACAATAATAGGCTTTGTTATTCTAGAACAGCCATCGATATTTAGGTATTATTTATTTGGGAATCTTGGTAAAAGTAGGAACAATAATAGGCTTTGTTATTCTAGAACAGCAACGATATTTAAGTATTATTTATTTGGGAATCTTGGTAAAAGTAGGAACAATAATAGGCTTTGTTATTCTAGAACAGCCTCGATATTTAAGTATTATTTATTTGGGAATCTTGGTAAAAGTAGGAACAATAATAGGCTTTGTTATTCTAGAACAGCAACGATATTTAAGTATTATTTATTTGGGAATCTTGGTAAAAGTAGGAACAATAATAGGCTTTGTTATTCTAGAACAGCCTCGATATTTAAGTATTATTTATTTGGGAATCTTGGTAAAAGTAGGAACAATAATAGGCTTTGTTATTCTAGAACAGCCATCGATATTTAAGTATTATTTATTTGGGAATCTTGGTAAAAGTAGGAACAATAATAGGCTTTGTTATTCTAGAACAGCCATCGATATTTAGGTATTATTTATTTGGGAATCTTGGTAAAAGTAGGAACAATAATAGGCTTTGTTATTCTAGAACAGCCATCGATATTTAAGTATTATTTATTTGGGAATCTTGGTAAAAGTAAGAACAATAATAGGCTTTGTTATTCTAGAACAGCCATCGATATTTAAGTATTATTTATTTGGGAATCTTGGTAAAAGTAGGAACAATAATAGGCTTTGTTATTCTAGAACAGCCATCGATATTTAAGTATTATTTATTTGGGAATCTTGGTAAAAGTAAGAACAATAATAGGCTTTGTTATTCTAGAACAGCCATCGATATTTAAGTATTATTTATTTGGGAATCTTGGTAAAAGTAGGAACAATAATAGGCTTTGTTATTATAGAACAGCCATCGATATTTAAGTATTATTTATTTGGGAATCTTGGTAAAAGTAAGAACAATAATAGGCTTTGTTATTCTAGAACAGCCATCGATATTTAAGTATTATTTATTTGGAATCTTGGTAAAAGTAGGAACAATAATAGGCTTTGTTATTCTAGAACAGCCATCGATATTTAAGTATTATTTATTTGGGAATCTTGGTAAAAGTAAGAACAATAATAGGCTTTGTTATTCTAGAACAGCCATCGATATTTAAGTATTATTTATTTGGGAATCTTGGTAAAAGTAGGAACAATAATAGGCTTTGTTATTCTAGAACAGCCATCGATATTTAGGTATTATTTATTTGGGAATCTTGGTAAAAGTAGGAACAATAATAGGCTTTGTTATTCTAGAACAGCCATCGATATTTAAGTATTATTTATTTGGGAATCTTGGTAAAAGTAGGAACAATAATAGGCTTTGTTATTCTAGAACAGCCATCGATATTTAAGTATTATTTATTTGGGAATCTTGGTAAAAGTAGGAACAATAATAGGCTTTGTTATTCTAGAACAGCCATCGATATTTAAGTATTATTTATTTGGGAATCTTGGTAAAAGTAGGAACAATAATAGGCTTTGTTATTCTAGAACAGCCATCGATATTTAAGTATTATTTATTTGGGAATCTTGGTAAAAGTAGGAACAATAATAGGCTTTGTTATTCTAGAACAGCCATCGATATTTAAGTATTATTTATTTGGGAATCTTGGTAAAAGTAAGAACAATAATAGGCTTTGTTATTCTAGAACAGCCATCGATATTTAAGTATTATTTATTTGGGAATCTTGGTAAAAGTAGGAACAATAATAGGCTTTGTTATTATAGAACAGCCATCGATATTTAAGTATTATTTATTTGGGAATCTTGGTAAAAGTAAGAACAATAATAGGCTTTGTTATTCTAGAACAGCCATCGATATTTAAGTATTATTTATTTGGAATCTTGGTAAAAGTAGGAACAATAATAGGCTTTGTTATTCTAGAACAGCCATCGATATTTAAGTATTATTTATTTGGGAATCTTGGTAAAAGTAAGAACAATAATAGGCTTTGTTATTCTAGAACAGCCATCGATATTTAAGTATTATTTATTTGGGAATCTTGGTAAAAGTAGGAACAATAATAGGCTTTGTTATTCTAGAACAGCCATCGATATTTAGGTATTATTTATTTGGGAATCTTGGTAAAAGTAGGAACAATAATAGGCTTTGTTATTCTAGAACAGCCATCGATATTTAAGTATTATTTATTTGGGAATCTTGGTAAAAGTAGGAACAATAATAGGCTTTGTTATTCTAGAACAGCCATCGATATTTAAGTATTATTTATTTGGGAATCTTGGTAAAAGTAGGAACAATAATAGGCTTTGTTATTCTAGAACAGCCATCGATATTTAAGTATTATTTATTTGGGAATCTTGGTAAAAGTAGGAACAATAATAGGCTTTGTTATTCTAGAACAGCCATCGATATTTAAGTATTATTTATTTGGGAATCTTGGTAAAAGTAGGAACAATAATAGGCTTTGTTATTCTAGAACAGCCATCGATATTTAAGTATTATTTATTTGGGAATCTTGGTAAAAGTAGGAACAATAATAGGCTTTGTTATTCTAGAACAGCCATCGATATTTAGGTATTATTTATTTGGGAATCTTGGTAAAAGTAGGAACAATAATAGGCTTTGTTATTCTAGAACAGCCATCGATATTTAAGTATTATTTATTTGGGAATCTTGGTAAAAGTAGGAACAATAATAGGCTTTGTTATTCTAGAACAGCCATCGATATTTAAGTATTATTTATTTGGGAATCTTGGTAAAAGTAGGAACAATAATAGGCTTTGTTATTCTAGAACAGCCATCGATATTTAAGTATTATTTATTTGGGAATCTTGGTAAAAGTAGGAACAATAATAGGCTTTGTTATTCTAGAACAGCCATCGATATTTAAGTATTATTTATTTGGGAATCTTAGTAAAAGTAGGAACAATAATAGGCTTTGTTATTCTAGAACAGCCATCGATATTTAAGTATTATTTATTTGGGAATCTTGGTAAAAGTAGGAACAATAATAGGCTTTGTTATTCTAGAACAGCCTCGATATTTAAGTATTATTTATTTGGGAATCTTGGTAAAAGTAGGAACAATAATAGGCTTTGTCATTCTAGAACAGCCATCGATATTTAAGTATTATTTATTTGGGAATCTTGGTAAAAGTAGGAACAATAATAGGCTTTGTTATTCTAGAACAGCCATCGATATTTAAGTATTATTTATTTGGGAATCTTAGTAAAAGTAGGAACAATAATAGGCTTTGTTATTCTAGAACAGCCATCGATATTTAAGTATTATTTATTTGGGAATCTTGGTAAAAGTAGGAACAATAATAGGCTTTGTTATTCTAGAACAGCCATCGATATTTAAGTATTATTTATTTGGGAATCTTGGTAAAAGTAGGAACAATAATAGGCTTTGTTATTCTAGAACAGCAACGATATTTAAGTATTATTTATTTGGGAATCTTGGTAAAAGTAGGAACAATAATAGGCTTTGTTATTCTAGAACAGCCATCGATATTTAAGTATTATTTATTTGGGAATCTTGGTAAAAGTAGGAACAATAATAGGCTTTGTTATTCTAGAACAGCCTCGATATTTAAGTATTATTTATTTGGGAATCTTGGTAAAAGTAGGAACAATAATAGGCTTTGTTATTCTAGAACAGCCATCGATATTTAAGTATTATTTATTTGGGAATCTTGGTAAAAGTAGGAACAATAATAGGCTTTGTTATTCTAGAACAGCCATCGATATTTAAGTATTATTTATTTGGGAATCTTGGTAAAAGTAGGAACAATAATAGGCTTTGTTATTCTAGAACAGCCATCGATATTTAAGTATTATTTATTTGGGAATCTTGGTAAAAGTAGGAACAATAATAGGCTTTGTTATTCTAGAACAGCCATCGATATTTAAGTATTATTTATTTGGGAATCTTGGTAAAAGTAGGAACAATAATAGGCTTTGTTATTCTAGAACAGCCATCGATATTTAAGTATTATTTATTTGGGAATCTTGGTAAAAGTAGGAACAATAATAGGCTTTGTTATTCTAGAACAGCCATCGATATTTAAGTATTATTTATTTGGGAATCTTGGTAAAAGTAGGAACAATAATAGGCTTTGTTATTCTAGAACAGCCATGATATTTAAGTATTATTTATTTGGGAATCTTGGTAAAAGTAGGAACAATAATAGGCTTTGTTATTCTAGAACAGCCATCGATATTTAAGTATTATTTATTTGGGAATCTTGGTAAAAGTAGGAACAATAATAGGCTTTGTTATTCTAGAACAGCCATCGATATTTAAGTATTATTTATTTGGGAATCTTGGTAAAAGTAAGAACAATAATAGGCTTTGTTATTCTAGAACAGCCATCGATATTTAAGTATTATTTATTTGGAATCTTGGTAAAAGTAGGAACAATAATAGGCTTTGTTATTCTAGAACAGCCATCGATATTTAAGTATTATTTATTTGGGAATCTTGGTAAAAGTAAGAACAATAATAGGCTTTGTTATTCTAGAACAGCCATCGATATTTAAGTATTATTTATTTGGGAATCTTGGTAAAAGTAGGAACAATAATAGGCTTTGTTATTCTAGAACAGCCATCGATATTTAAGTATTATTTATTTGGGAATCTTAGTAAAAGTAGGAACAATAATAGGCTTTGTTATTCTAGAACAGCCATCGATATTTAAGTATTATTTATTTGGGAATCTTGGTAAAAGTAGGAACAATAATAGGCTTTGTTATTCTAGAACAGCCATCGATATTTAAGTATTATTTATTTGGGAATCTTGGTAAAAGTAGGAACAATAATAGGCTTTGTTATTCTAGAACAGCAACGATATTTAAGTATTATTTATTTGGGAATCTTGGTAAAAGTAGGAACAATAATAGGCTTTGTTATTCTAGAACAGCCATCGATATTTAAGTATTATTTATTTGGGAATCTTGGTAAAAGTAGGAACAATAATAGGCTTTGTTATTCTAGAACAGCCTCGATATTTAAGTATTATTTATTTGGGAATCTTGGTAAAAGTAGGAACAATAATAGGCTTTGTTATTCTAGAACAGCCATCGATATTTAAGTATTATTTATTTGGGAATCTTGGTAAAAGTAGGAACAATAATAGGCTTTGTTATTCTAGAACAGCCATCGATATTTAAGTATTATTTATTTGGGAATCTTGGTAAAAGTAGGAACAATAATAGGCTTTGTTATTCTAGAACAGCCATCGATATTTAAGTATTATTTATTTGGGAATCTTGGTAAAAGTAGGAACAATAATAGGCTTTGTTATTCTAGAACAGCCATCGATATTTAAGTATTATTTATTTGGGAATCTTGGTAAAAGTAGGAACAATAATAGGCTTTGTTATTCTAGAACAGCCATCGATATTTAGGTATTATTTATTTGGGAATCTTGGTAAAAGTAGGAACAATAATAGGCTTTGTTATTCTAGAACAGCCATCGATATTTAAGTATTATTTATTTGGGAATCTTGGTAAAAGTAGGAACAATAATAGGCTTTGTTATTCTAGAACAGCCATCGATATTTAAGTATTATTTATTTGGGAATCTTGGTAAAAGTAGGAACAATAATAGGCTTTGTTATTCTAGAACAGCCATCGATATTTAAGTATTATTTATTTGGGAATCTTGGTAAAAGTAGGAACAATAATAGGCTTTGTTATTCTAGAACAGCCATCGATATTTAAGTATTATTTATTTGGGAATCTTAGTAAAAGTAGGAACAATAATAGGCTTTGTTATTCTAGAACAGCCATCGATATTTAAGTATTATTTATTTGGGAATCTTGGTAAAAGTAGGAACAATAATAGGCTTTGTTATTCTAGAACAGCCTCGATATTTAAGTATTATTTATTTGGGAATCTTGGTAAAAGTAGGAACAATAATAGGCTTTGTTATTCTAGAACAGCCATCGATATTTAAGTATTATTTATTTGGGAATCTTGGTAAAAGTAGGAACAATAATAGGCTTTGTTATTCTAGAACAGCCATCGATATTTAAGTATTATTTATTTGGGAATCTTGGTAAAAGTAGGAACAATAATAGGCTTTGTTATTCTAGAACAGCCATCGATATTTAAGTATTATTTATTTGGGAATCTTGGTAAAAGTAGGAACAATAATAGGCTTTGTTATTCTAGAACAGCCATCGATATTTAAGTATTATTTATTTGGGAATCTTGGTAAAAGTAGGAACAATAATAGGCTTTGTTATTCTAGAACAGCCATCGATATTTAAGTATTATTTATTTGGGAATCTTGGTAAAAGTAGGAACAATAATAGGCTTTGTTATTCTAGAACAGCCATCGATATTTAAGTATTATTTATTTGGGAATCTTGGTAAAAGTAGGAACAATAATAGGCTTTGTTATTCTAGAACAGCCATGATATTTAAGTATTATTTATTTGGGAATCTTGGTAAAAGTAGGAACAATAATAGGCTTTGTTATTCTAGAACAGCCATCGATATTTAAGTATTATTTATTTGGGAATCTTGGTAAAAGTAGGAACAATAATAGGCTTTGTTATTCTAGAACAGCCATCGATATTTAAGTATTATTTATTTGGGAATCTTGGTAAAAGTAAGAACAATAATAGGCTTTGTTATTCTAGAACAGCCATCGATATTTAAGTATTATTTATTTGGAATCTTGGTAAAAGTAGGAACAATAATAGGCTTTGTTATTCTAGAACAGCCATCGATATTTAAGTATTATTTATTTGGGAATCTTGGTAAAAGTAAGAACAATAATAGGCTTTGTTATTCTAGAACAGCCATCGATATTTAAGTATTATTTATTTGGGAATCTTGGTAAAAGTAGGAACAATAATAGGCTTTGTTATTCTAGAACAGCCATCGATATTTAAGTATTATTTATTTGGGAATCTTAGTAAAAGTAGGAACAATAATAGGCTTTGTTATTCTAGAACAGCCATCGATATTTAAGTATTATTTATTTGGGAATCTTGGTAAAAGTAGGAACAATAATAGGCTTTGTTATTCTAGAACAGCCATCGATATTTAAGTATTATTTATTTGGGAATCTTGGTAAAAGTAGGAACAATAATAGGCTTTGTTATTCTAGAACAGCAACGATATTTAAGTATTATTTATTTGGGAATCTTGGTAAAAGTAGGAACAATAATAGGCTTTGTTATTCTAGAACAGCCATCGATATTTAAGTATTATTTATTTGGGAATCTTGGTAAAAGTAGGAACAATAATAGGCTTTGTTATTCTAGAACAGCCTCGATATTTAAGTATTATTTATTTGGGAATCTTGGTAAAAGTAGGAACAATAATAGGCTTTGTTATTCTAGAACAGCCATCGATATTTAAGTATTATTTATTTGGGAATCTTGGTAAAAGTAGGAACAATAATAGGCTTTGTTATTCTAGAACAGCCATCGATATTTAAGTATTATTTATTTGGGAATCTTGGTAAAAGTAGGAACAATAATAGGCTTTGTTATTCTAGAACAGCCATCGATATTTAAGTATTATTTATTTGGGAATCTTGGTAAAAGTAGGAACAATAATAGGCTTTGTTATTCTAGAACAGCCATCGATATTTAAGTATTATTTATTTGGGAATCTTGGTAAAAGTAGGAACAATAATAGGCTTTGTTATTCTAGAACAGCCATCGATATTTAGGTATTATTTATTTGGGAATCTTGGTAAAAGTAGGAACAATAATAGGCTTTGTTATTCTAGAACAGCCATCGATATTTAAGTATTATTTATTTGGGAATCTTGGTAAAAGTAGGAACAATAATAGGCTTTGTTATTCTAGAACAGCCATCGATATTTAAGTATTATTTATTTGGGAATCTTGGTAAAAGTAGGAACAATAATAGGCTTTGTTATTCTAGAACAGCCATCGATATTTAAGTATTATTTATTTGGGAATCTTGGTAAAAGTAGGAACAATAATAGGCTTTGTTATTCTAGAACAGCCATCGATATTTAAGTATTATTTATTTGGGAATCTTAGTAAAAGTAGGAACAATA